>JABUQX010090925.1:37500-56284 GCA_015478945.1 Trachelipus rathkii
TATCTATCTATCTATCTATCTATCTATCTATCATCTATTCTACTCTATCTATCTATCTATCTCATCTATCTATCTATCTATCTATCTATCTATCTCTATCTCTCTCTATCTCTCTATCTCTCAAACACACACATACACACACACAAATTTCTTTCGAACTCTATTAACTTGTGAAATTTGCAATTTGAAACTACGTGAAATAATGAAATTTGTGATTCAATTATATTAATATTCATCCATTCGCTGCTGCCTTGATGTGATATATATATAATATAATATAATATATATATATATATTATATATATATATTATATAAATTATATATATATAATATATTATATATATAATAATTATATATTAATATTATATATATATAATATATATATATATATAATATATATATGGTTTGAAAGTTAGTTTATGTAACATCCTTTGTGCAACAAGAATTTCTATTTGTTAAATAATAATAATAATAATAATAATAATAATAAATAATAATATTAATTGTTTAATAATAATAATAATAATAATAATAATAATAATAATAATAATAATAATAATAATAATAATAATAATAATAATAATAATAATAATAATAATAATAATATGGCAATTACCCAGCTGATCAGATTAACTGTCAAATTGATTAACAAAGAGATAGATAGATTAGAGCTGCTAGTCAAACTGTTTGATTGACAAGCTTGACAAACAGACTATCCAACGTATTGAGGAGTTTAATAAATGATCGTGAAATGCCCTTGCCATTCTCACGCATTTAGTTTTTAATTGAGGATGTGTTGCGTTTATCTCGGTGATTCTTCTGTCCTTTATCCCTAACTTTCCCCTCTCCCTCACCTCTCCAATGTCTCCCTCTCACTCTCAAGCCAATTGATAAATAAGAATCGATTTCCTTATTAAGGATTTTGTTCTAGCTCATTTGTTTTGGTTTTGTGTTGGAAACTTTTGGTGAGGTTTATATAGATTTTTAATTTTGGAAATTCTATGGGGACTATCTATCCCAAGTGGTCAACAGGAAAAAGGATGTTGAGACAACATCCAAAAAATTTCCTGTACAGCCCGCCGCAGGCGTAAGGATAGGTTAAGTTAAGCTTAGGTTAGGTTAGGTTAAGTTAAGCTTAGGTTAAGTTAAGGTTAGGTTAAGTTTTGTTAGATTCGTTAGAGAAACTGAATAACCACATTTCCTTCCCCCCCCCCCAAATGTCAACCCTTTTTTCCTGTCGACCATTCTATCATAGGTCCAATTCTATCACAGAATTTACAGTTCTTATTGTTACGTATTCTATAATTCTCAATTAGATTTTATTGATATAATTTTTGTCATTTAAAATTTTAAGATTTGTTTATATGTGATTTACTTTTTATAAAAAAAAATGGTAATGTGTTCCTGAAAAGTATGTAAAATATTTGTTCGTAAAAATACAATCTACAAAGGCTTTTTTTTAAACTTGTGGATGTTCCTTGCTGACAATTAGGTTGTTAGGTATTAAGGATAAGGTAGACTGGTAGAAGAAGGTAACTATAATATTATGAACTCGTTCATGTATCAGTGAATCTGAATGGTGTGTTGTTGTATGTTACTAATCCTTGCTTGCACAAAATCTTCACATGGCTGCATTGATTATTGATATTGGAATATAGACCAGTGGTTTTCAAACTAGGGTGCGCGTACCCCTTGGGGATGCATCTGGCAATACCAGGGCGTGCGCTACAAGCGTGAAGAAAAACCTTAAATGTTATTTTTTAATAATTTTATATATATATATGTAACTATATATGAATCTGCTGCTATATATATATATATATATATATATATATATATACTGCTATACTATTTAACTATACTGCTATTTATATTACCTTATATATGTATATATATATATATATATATATAACTACTATATAGCATAATAACCTTAACAACCTTATATATATATGCTGCCATATATTGTGAAAGAATAGGGGTGCATGGAATCTATTTTTTATTCTTGGGGGTGCGTCACTAAAAAAAGATTGGGAACCACTGATATAGACTGTCAGCTTTAAGATAAAATGTGATATTACTAATATTGTGTATTGTAGTGAGTTTGGCTTATAATAACCAGTGTTGGAAAGAAAGCGGGGTTGGACCAAACTAAAAGAGCCCAGGTATTTTTTTTTTTGGGGGGGTGGTTACTTTTTCTTTTTTTTAATTTCTGTTTGTAAGGAAAAAATAAAATGATCAATTATTGAATTTTTCTTTGTATTAATAATCATTTCAGCATTATTCTACGAATAAATTAATAGGTATAAGCCGTATAACATTTACAACCTAAATGTTTATTTTGGTATCAGACATTGTCCAATGTCTATTGCTGAATGAATGTCATTGCCTCATTGGTGAAACTTGTAAAAGTAAATATTGCTATTGTTACATATTATTAATAGTTATGGCATAACAGGCATATCGAAAGTGAAAATAATTAATTGTTTTTAAATTTACGTTATTTAAACTTCAAACATTGTCATCACCATAATCTGAAGCTCTGGGAAGTTAGCAAGTTAGCTTTCTTTAGTTCAGTAGCTGTAACCTAGAAACTAGGCAGGGCTGCTCTGGTTTTTTTTCTTGGTGTTGCATAATTAAGAAATTCAGGTAGATATGTGTTTTTAGTAAGGTTGGATTCTTGAATAAGTGTTGTGTGTGTGTTTTGTATTTAGTTAAGGTATACCATAGTACAGTTCTTTTTTTTTTGTATTTATATCGTTGATATTTAGATAAAGTAAGTTGATTGGGTTATATATTGAGGAGGGAATATTGGTTTCTGTGTGTGTGACTCTCCACATAACTGGCAGGACCACGTTGGAGCATATTGATTATGGTTTAAAGGTCAGTCCGTTTTAAGTGATACCAGAATTGACAGGTATTGCACAATACTGATGTTTGTCCTCGACTGAATTATCTATTGCATTTGGGGTAGATATATGCTCTGCGAATAGTGTGAACGGATATATCTGAGCCCAGACGATGCTGGAGTGACGATCCCGATGATCGCGCCTGCCGCAGGAGGTGAGGAGAGGCGTGTCCTTTTGAGTAACCGAGCTACTTGAATTCTTTTGGACATCAGATCTCCAGGTGAGGGACGCAGCAGTAGAAACTTTGGTCGGGCGAGCGCGAGCAAAGAACACAATCCTATATACGGTATATATATTATATATATATATATACACTATATATATATATATATATATATATATAACAGCAACAACAGCAACAACTTATATATATATATACTGCTCTGCTGCTGCTAATGTATTAGCTATATGCTATATATATATATATATATATATATATACTATATATATATATATATATATATATATATATACTGCTATAAACAATGTTGGTACAGTTTGAGCTCGACCAGCTTTTTCTCCAAAAAAGTATAAGAGATAGAGGTCTGAAACTTGGAATATAATGTATGTATGGGATAAGCTCGAATCCGTGTAAATTTCAAGTCTGTAGGATGTATATAGAGTTAAATCGGATCCGATGGTTTGGTTAATGGGTTTACGCCTTGTTGCTTGATCTGCGTGGGTGAGTTTAGGCCTAACGAGCGTTTGGGCGACCATTTGGAGGTCAAACAGACCAAAGGTCTGTTTGATAGATAATATGTGAGCGCGTGCGCATGCACATACACATTATTAGTATTAATATTGCATCGAATTTCCGAAGGAAATCGAATCGAGTCAACGATCCTGTAAGGGATCGTTTTTTGCCTCCTACTTTGGATTCCACCGTGGTTTCTTCTTCGCATCCGATTCGAGTCCAATATATCTATATGGGTTGGGGGTTGGCATATCCTTCCAAGCATCGGCACTTAAGCTCTATGTATGTGATAAACTGATCCCCTGCGAGTTTTGGTGACCGTAGGTCACCCCTAAGGGGGTGCTGCCCCCTTAGCGCCAAGGTCAAATTCGTCCTGAAAGTCATGTTAGACTTAACGTATCGGGCTAAAATTTGGATGTGAGTTATATGATGACGTAATCTCGTCGTAGACGAGATTACGTTACTCTGCGTTCCACCGTAAGGGGGGAGCGCTGCCCCACTAAAAAATTAAAATTGATCGTAGAAGACTGAAACTGATTTTTGTACTACGTTATTGTTGTTGTTGTTGTCTAACGAGAATATATACCCTTTTGAACTGATATGGAGTTGGATTCGGTTTCGGAGTCCATGGACCCCCCCGGAGGGGGGTCCCCAGTTGAAAAAAGAAGAAGAAGAAATGCATGGAATGCAAAACAGAGGAAGAAGAAGAAGAAGAAAGGAAGAATGAGGAAGGAGGAAGAAGGAAGAAGAATGAGGAGGAGACTGAGAAGGATTCAGAGTCAGTACCGGCACCGGTGCTGGAGCCGGTGCGGTGCCGAGTTAATAAACATTCGTATAACAACAATGCTGGTGTCCTTATAAGGGTTATCGAGGTCGTAGAGTTCGAATATGATGGTTATAAGTCAGTGTGGGGTGTCTAGGACCCCATTGAGGGGGGATGAGCACAGAGTGCAAAAAACAAAGGAGGAATGAAGAAGGATGAAAGATGAATGAGGAAGGAAGAAGAATGAAGAAGGAGTCTGACTCAGAGGAGTAGAATGTGACAGATGCACCGGTGCTGGCTCCGGTGCGGTGCCGAGTTATTAAATATTAGTGTAATGATGCAATATTAGGTAATCCTTATATGCTAGTGAATCGATGGAATTTCAAGAATAATGGTTTGCGAAACAATCAAGAAATAAAAATAAATAAATAAATAAATAAATAAATAAAATTTCTTATTCTTTTTATGTTTATAACTTACAAATTTACGTTTTTACATACCCTAAAGCAGTAAATCACTAAATCAAACCACCATCCAGCCCCCCTCCTGCCACCCTCTGACCATCTGTGATCTATTGATCTATTGATTAAGGTCACATTTCGAGTATCATTTTCAATAAACATAACATAAAATCAAGTTCTTTATACAAACATCAACCAATATATGTGCAGACGTAACAAAGTTTTCGCTTTAATAAAAACTTACTTAGTATCATCTTGAACTATGAATATAACCCTGACTTGAAGCTAACACATCTTGACAGAATAAACGTAGCGAATTAACAAGAGATCCACACTTAACATCAGTAAAGTAACTAACATAACATCAAAAAACGTAACTTATTCACACTTTTGTCAAGCATGTCTCTAACATAACAATGTTAATTTTACATTAACATGGTAATATGTAACAAAAATTTACTATAACCTTGTGTAACTATCATACAGACCAACGAAAGTATGCAGTCGTCACAAAAGTTTTTCATATTAATAAAGTCAACATAACATTACCAGAACTAAGAATATAATGTACAAAGGCAAACCAGACACATCTTAAGCAAGAATAAATGGTTAACATTAGCAAAGTTTCACACACTTAACATCCGTAAAGTAACTAACAAGGTGGACAAAGCGCAACTTATTCATGCTTTGTCAGCCATATCTCAACATGACAATGTTAATTTTACATTAACATAGTAATATTTAACAAAAATTTGGCATAACCTTACCTAACCATCATAATACCTAATAGGTAAGGGCAAACAAAGTAAGTTTTTACTCTCTGTAAAGCTAAACTATGAGCATGACAGACTTAATACACAACAACCAGACGAATAAACAGCTATCATTAACTACTAATCAATAAAGCGAACATACGGGGAAATAAAAACAAGTTTTCATATTTTATAACATATAGTATACTTTCATTTGAAAAGGGTGTTATGCAAACATAAGTTTATTATTTAAATATGTCCAATTCATCTAATCCAGAGAACATAGGATTCAAGTTGGGTACGTTCTATATATCTCTCAAAAGATTCAACACCCTTTGAAGAATGTAAGTATAAATGCCTTCACCAACACTAAACCATTTTTCAGTATATTTGATTCAGCAGCACTCATTCTCTCATACAAGAGAAGTAAACTCATCAAGCTGATAGTTATTAAAGCATTCTTGTCTGCATTATACAGGAAACCACATGTTCGATTGTAAATATCATAAGATTGCACCATATTGCTTTATATATGTATATGTCTCAAGTATGTCAACATCGTTAAGATGTGATGTTAATTCGTTTTTATTTTAAAAGCAACGCTGTAATATTTTCAGGTGTTCGAACTGTGAAACCTATACATGTGCGATAGAAGGTCACAAAATCGATGGGTTTCCCAACATTGGCGCACCTCAAGGAGGTTTTAATATTGTCACGACGAAACACCACGTCTGTTTATCTATTAGAACCACTTATGTTGTCTTCCAGTTAGATATTTCACTAAACGTTGATTGATCTCTCGGATAACAAACACTTATCCTCAACCCAGTGCAGCAGCGTGTCGATAATCTTGATGAACCCATCAGCACAAACGAATAAAGGTCTATTATTTGACCCTTTGAAATACAAGCAACGTAACGACTACCATTTGGTTTACGCTTAAATATAAATGACACATGTGTGTGTGTGTGTGTGTGTGTGTGTGTGTGTGTGTGTGTGTGTGTGTGTGTGTGTGTGTGTGTGTGTGTGTGTGTGTGTGTGTGTGTGTGTGTGTGTGTGTGTGTGTGTGTGTGTGTGTGTGTGTGTGTGTGTGTGTGTGTGTGTGTTTGTGTGTGTGTGTGTGTGTGTGTGTATCAAAAGTCAGACGTAGGATGGTGGGTTGCTTGTTGAGAGAATCTATTGTTTGATAGAAAGACTACTAAGGTGAATGTTTGATTCTCTTCTGTCTAGGGTGGGTAATGTATAAGAGGATTTTGAGGTGATGCAGTCATCCTGTTTGTTGTTAGCCATTGGGCTTTTGGGCTTTGATAGTTACATCATCTGCATAGCTAATAATTTTTATAAAAAAGGGATGTGGGATGTCGTAACTCATGTATAAAAAGGTTAGGGAGTGTTGGTGAAAGGATGGCTCCCTAGGGGATTCGATTATATAATTTGTATGTACGGGAGGAGTGGCGTCATTGAATTGCAATAAGTGTACGATCGGATAGGAAAATTTGTAGTTATTCTTTTGTCTTTGATGCTTATTTGTATTTAGTACTTTATCTATTAAAATGTAACTAGGGGCTGTGTTGAATGCTTTGTTAGTGTCTATTGCTACCAGAAGAGTGCGAGAAGATGGAAGAATTGATTAAAACCAGTAAGGATGTGTTGTACTAGATGGGTTAGGAGAGTTGTGGTGGAGTGTTTGTTTAAATAGATGCTGTGAGCTTGATAAGAGGATGAAGGGAGATATTTTATTTAGGGTATTTTTTTCTAAAATTTTGAA
Source organism: Trachelipus rathkii (assembly GCA_015478945.1). Lineage (NCBI taxonomy): Eukaryota > Metazoa > Arthropoda > Malacostraca > Isopoda > Trachelipodidae > Trachelipus > Trachelipus rathkii. The sequence goes on from JABUQX010090925.1 coordinate 44,849, forward strand.
TATTGTTGAGATCATTGATATAGGATATTTGGTCCGGGCCCACTGCTTAAGAGCTTTTAATGCTTTTGATGGTGTAAGGGAAAGAATGGTTTTTAATGGTTTTTAATGATTTTTAATGGTTTTAATGGTTTTTAATGATTTCTTAATGGTTTTTAACGGTTTTTAACTTTTAAGTCGTTTAATTGTTTGTATATTGGTGGGGATTGTGGATTTATGACCGATTTTTGAATAGTGTGACATAATACTGAATGGTGTTGTTTTGGGCTGGGGATTTTACCGTTTTGCTTACAGATAACTTAGTGAGTAGGAGGGGATTGTGTGTGCAGTATGGATTTTTTTATTGTGCGGAAAATTTTTTGGTCTCGTTGTTTAGTATCTAATTAGGTGCATTGTTAACAATTCTTATTCTTGTTTATGTTGATCATATTATATATTAATATATTGTTGAGGTCTATAATTTGGTTTAGTTGGTCATAATTCGGGTCTCCATTTTAACTGAGGGAGTTTTTTTTTTTTTTTTATATATATCAATGTCTCTATTTCAGGTGAGAATTTAGGGTTGAATACGTATTTTATTAAAGAGTTGCATGGCTTTGTTGGGAGAAAAAAAAATCGGCTATTTGGAAGGATTCTAGGTCTAGTTCTATAATAGTGTTCGCCGAACACAGTAATTTTGCGCACCGCACCGCACCAAAAGTCATTTTTGTTACGCCGCACCGCAACCTCTATGTTTCAATGCGCTCCGCACCACACACCGAACCGCACCTCTATATTTTAAAAATTGCACAGCACCGGTACACTGGATTTGTGTGGCACACCGCACCGCTCCACACCACACCGCTCCACACCACACCGCTCCACACCACACCGCTCCACACCTGGTGCGTCGGCCAACACTATTCTATAAGGTCAGTGTAAGCTTGCCAATATGCTTTCTTGTAGTTGATATATGTTTTTCTAAAAGATGTGCATGCGTGCGTGCGTGCGTGTGTGCATGTAGGTGTGTGTGTGTGTGTAAGGTGTGTGTGTAGGGTGTTCATGTTGATTTGTGATTAGTATTGGGATGTGATCTGAGGAGAGAGCATGAAAAGTTTGCAATGTTGTGGTAACTTGAAAATTTGGGGGACCAGACGAAAATATCAAGGCATGTGGAGTTCTGGTTATGTTGTAGAGGTCTTCAAGTAGGTTGTGGTTTCTGTTGTTGAGGATACCGAGTGAATAGGTTAAGTTAGGTTAGGTTAGGTGAATGTAAATTGTTAATATGCGTGTCACCTATTGGTTTGAATGTGTTGGTGTTAAAGCCATGCGGGGGTGATGTGCATTGAATTCTCCGGCTAATATCAATCTATTATTAAGGTCTGGGATATAAATATTGGGATATTGGTCTGGGATATAAATCCCGTGGACAATGTTGAGATGTGAATGAGAGATATAAAAATTAACTAGGTTGTATACTTTCTACTGATTGGTAAGTGTATAATTTGATCGTTGTTCATAAGGATTTATTTGTGATGTTTGTGTGTGTTTGTGTGTGTTTGTGGTGTTTTGGGATATAATATTTGTGTGTATGAATGTAATACGACTATGTTTGGATGAGTTTTTGTCTCGTATCAGGATTGTGTAGTTAGGAAATTCAAAAGAGGTAAGTGTTTTGTGTGAGATTGGATTCCTGCGTAAGTGTTATGTGTATATTGTATTTAATTAGGGTGTGGTGAAGTTTTAAATGCTTATTTTTTTTATTTTATTATTTATTATTTTATTTTATTCCCTTAATATTTAATTGAAGTATGTTGATATAATTATGGGGGTGTGGGAGGAATGTGGATTTTTGTGTGCGAGTTTCCACATAAGTGGCAGAAAAATGATGGGAGAATAAGCATTAGGGGTTTATAGGTTGGGACATTTTAGATACCAGATTTGGCAAGAGTTGCATAATATTGAGATTTGTCTTCGACCACATTGTCTATTACATTTGGGGAAGATATTTCCTCTGGGACCGAAATTTGATTCTGTATCATTGTCTAATGAAAGGAGTTGTGGTGCTTACGCGCAGTTTACGAACCTCAGATTTAAAATGGTGAAGAACAGTAAAAACTCTGAGCCCAGACGATTCCTGGTGTCGATCTCGTAGTTTTACCATCGAATCCCCATGGACGTAGAAAGAAGTAGAACCTGCGGACGGGCCAACGAGAACGCAGGAAGCATTTATATATTTTTATATATATATATATATATATATATATATATATATATATATATATATAGTATACTAATATATTATATATATTATAATATATATATATATATATATATATATAATATATATATATATATATATATACTACACATAGAGAAGCTTGTGGAGTAGGAGGTGAATTCGCCGACTTTCATGGAGAGACGCTGGTTTTTAATACTCCGCGTAGAGTCTTAGTTTTATCTTCCTGGGGGCAAGAATTAAAACTCGGCTGCGAACTACGTGGTGGCGACAGGCTTGGGATATCCTTCAAGTTCGATTTCCTGTAGTCCCCCTGTGCTACCCTCTGAGAAAGGTATTAAAGCCGTTAAAAGGAAATGAATATATATATATTATATATATATATATATATATATATATTTATATATATATTAATATATTATATATATATTATATATATATATATATATTATAATATATATAATATATATATATGCTAAGTAGAAAGTTAGCAAATTTACTTAAGGATGAATTATACATACAGAAAATATTTTATATTAAAAATGCATGTTTTCAATTTAAACCAATTCAAAGAACACTTAAACTTTCAAGGCTTTATTTTTTCCAAATTGACCCACTTTAATAGAAAAATAAAAAATAAATAAACGGACAATAAATTAAAATAAAAAAAGCATTGATAGATAAATATAATCATCTGAACAAAAACTCTTTGAAAATTAATAATAATGAATAATAATAATACAATAATAATAATAAATATAATAATAATAAAAATAATAAATATTATTTTTTTTTTTTTAGAAATATTTAAAACATGTTTAAAATTAATATTATATATTATATATATATATATATATAATATATATATTGTTTATATATATATTATATATTAATATTATATATATTATATTTATATTATATATATATTATATAGAGTAGTATGTGGTGATTTGAGCTCTAGCAGCTTTTTCTCAAAAAGTATAAGAGATAGAGGTCTGAAACTTGGAATATAATGTATGTATGGGATAAGCTCGAATCCGTGTTAATTTCAAGTCTGTAGGATGTATTTAGAGGGTGGTCACCCCCGAGGGTGGCACGCCGATTTGCGCTTACGCCCTGTTGCTTGATCTGCGTGGGTGAGTTTTAGGCCTAACGAGCTTTGGGCGACGCGACATCTGAGGTCAACAGACCGAAGGTCTGTTTGACCAACAGACACAGACTGAGCGCTGCGCATAAACATACACATTATTATTATTTAATATTACATCGAGATTCGATTCTCGAAGAGAATCGAATCGAGTCGAAAAACGATCCCTGTAAGGGATCGTTTTTTTAGCCTCCACTTTGGATTCCCCGTGGTTTTTCTTCGGCATCCGATTTCTCCGAGTCCAATATTATACTCTATATGGGTAGAGTTAACGCTATTCGCTTTTCAAACTTGTATAATGTTCTATGTTATGTGATACTGATCCCTGCGAGTTTTGGTGACCGTAGGTCACCCGTAAGGGGGGTGCTGCCCCTTAGCGCCAAGGTCAAATTCGTTCTGAAAACCATGTTAGACTTAACGTATCGGGCTAAAACTTGGATGTGAGCTATATGAGGACGTAATCTCGTCGTAGACGAGATTAAGTACCCCTGCGTCCCCCGTAAGGGGGGCGCTGCCCCACTAAAAATTAAAATTGATCGTAGAAGAACTGAAATTTGGAGACAGGGTTGAGGAGTCGGGTCGGAGACGGGACGGAGTGGAAGTCGGATCGGAAGACGGAGACGGAGTTGGGATTCGTGTTCGGGTCCACGGCCCCCCGGAGGGGTCCCCAGTTGAAAAAAAGAAAGAAGAAAATGCATGAATGCAAAACAGGGAAGAAGAGAAGAAGAAAGGAAAGATAGGAAGGAGGAAGAAGGAAGAAGAATGAGGAGACTGAGAAGGATTCAGAGTCAGTACCCGGCACCGGTGCTGGAGCCGGTGCGGTGCCGAGTTATAAACATTCGTATAACAACAATGCTGGTGCTCCCTATAAGGGTTATCGAGGTCGTGGAGTTCGAATAGATGGTTATAAGTCAGTGTAGGGTGTCTAGGATCCCCCATTAGGGGCCCGACTGGAAAAAGAGCACAGAGTGCAAAACCGAGGTCGAAGGAAGAAGGATGAAAGATGAATGAGGAAGGAAGAAGAATGAAGAAAGGAGTCGACTCAGAGGAGTAGAGATGTGAACAGATCACCGGTGCTGGCTCCGGTTCGGTGCCGAGTTATTAAATATTTTGTGTAATGATGCAATATTAGTGTCCTTATATATGTATTCAACTCTGTAGATTTTCGAAAATAATGGTTCAGACATCAAGATAAAAATAAATAAATAAATAATAAATAATTAAAATTTCTTATTCTTTTTATGTTTATAAACTTACAAATTTACGTTTTTTACATACCCTAAAGCAGTAATCATAAATCAAACACTGCAGCCCCCCTCCTGCCTACCCTCACGTGACATTGTGATCTATTGATCTATTGATTTAGGTCACATTTCGAGTATCATTTTCAATAAACATAACATAAAATCAAGTTCTTTATACAAACATCCAACCAATCTATCAGACGTAACAAGTTTTCGTTTAATAAAGCTACTTAGTATCAATCTGAACTATGATATAACCACAAACGAGAAACCTAACACATCTTAAGCAGGATATAACGGCAAAACTTTAACAAAAGATCCGACACTTAACATCAGTTAAAGTAACAACAACATCCAAAAACGTAAGTTATTCACACTTTGTCAAGCATGTCTCTACATAACAAGTGTTAATTTTACATTAACATGGTTATCTAAGCACAAAATTTACTATAACCCGTGTTAACTAAGCATACAGACACGAAAGTGGTGCAGGGTCGTCACAAAAGTTTTTTTCAATATTAATAAGCAACATAACATGACTGAACTAAGAATATAATGTAGAAAGGCAAACCTAACACATCTTAAACAAGAATAAATGTGTTAACATTAGCAAAGTTTTCACACTTAACACCGTAAAGTAACTAACAAGTGTGACAAAGCGCAACTTATTCATACTTTGTCAAGCATATTGCATATCTCTAACATGTTAATTTTACATTAACATAGTAATATTTAACAAAAAATTTAGCATAACTTACCTAACCATCATAATATCTAATGGTAAGGGCAGACAAAGTAAAGTTTTTACTCCCTGTAAAGCTAAACTATGACATGACAGACTTAACAACAACAACAAAGGAATAAACAGCTATCATTAACAACTAAGTCAATAAAGCGAACACGAGGGAATAAACAAGTTTTATATTTTATAACATATATTTTCATTGAAAAAGTGTTATATAAAAACATAAGTTTATTTAAAATATATTCATCTAATCAAAGAACATAGGATTCAAGTTGGGTACGTTCTATTATATCTCTCTAAAGATTCAACACCCTTTGAAAAAATGTAAGTATAGAATGCCTTCCCAACACTCAAAACCATTTTTCGGTATAATTTTGATTCAGCAGCAACTCATTTCTTCTCGTCATACAAGAGAGAAGTAAACTCATCAAGCTGATAGTTAATTAAAGCATTTCCTGTATACTGCATTATACGGGAAACAACATGTTTCGGTGTAAATATCGAAGATTACACCATGTGCTATATGTATTATGTCCTCAAGTATGTCAACATCGTTAAGTTGTGATGTTTAATTGTTTTTATTGTTTAGCAATGTTATATTTTCAGGTGTTCGAACTGTGAAACCTATACATGTGCGATGAAGGTCACAAAATCGATGGGTTTCCAATATTGGGTACCCAAGGGTTTTTAATATTGTCACAGATCGAGAACACCACGTCTATTTCTACTTAGAACCACTATGTTGTTCTTCCATTAGATATTTCAGCTAAACGGTTATCTCTCGGATAACAACACTTATCCTCAACCATGCAGAGCGAGTCGATAATCTGATGAACCCATCAGCACAAACGAATAAAGGTCTATTATTTGACCCTTTTGGCAGAAATAAGCAACGTAACGACTACCATTTGGTTTACGCTTAAATATAAATGACACATTTGGAATAACGAAGCTCCTCGTGGAGATATCAACAACAGATGTAGAGGTGCGAGGAGATGTCAATCCGTACAGTAAGGGAAAATTCCTACTGACGGAAATGTAAATGCGTAAACAACCCTTAATAGTTAGAGATTCCTTTCTTCAGCCAATCAGAAGAAATAAACAAGAATACAACGCACAAACGACCACATCAGTTCAAAAGGGGTATATATTCTCGCTAGAAACAACAAACAACAATAACAACAACAACGCAAGAAAATCCCAACAAACAACAACAACAACAACAACAACAACAACAACAACAACACAACAAACAACAACAACAACAACAACAACAACAACAACAACAACAATAACATAGTACAAAATAAGTTTTCTTTATATACCACCCATCGAATATATGCTAACGTAACATTGTTTTTAAATTTATAAAAACAAACTAGCCATTCCAGAAATAAGAATATATTGTACAATAACAAAATCCTAACACACCTTACGCTAGAATAAACACTAACATTAACAAAGTTCATACTTAACAGCGGTAAAGTACCTATAACACAGCATACAAAACGTAACCTATTCACTCTTTTTCAAGCATATCTCTAACATATAATGTAATTTTACAATTAACTAAGGATTACATAGCATTTATAGTATCACACAAAACATTAAGCAATAGTAAAACCTGGAATATTTTTAGGCTTATCTCTTTTTAGACTACATCCCCCTTTCAGAAAATTTCAACATGAAACATGAAAATGATTTTATGTTTTATCCATTTGCATAAAGTGATGCAATACATATTATATTTATTAAACAAACGGGTAGGTAGGGCAACGGTGCATCATACAGAGGTGATTTGGCAACACTGTATAGATTAGAGAGCTGCGTTATATATAAATCAGTGAGCTACTCGATAGGGTATTCTTAATCAAGAGCTCTTATGATCAACTTTAAGACACATTTCGTTAGATCCTGTTGTATCATTATCCGAGTTTTTTTTTTTTTTTTAAATCATTTTTTTTTCATGCTAAGTAAAATTTGTAAACAATTAATATATATAACTTCTAATTTAAAAATAACATTGTAATACATCTGATCAATAATTAATGATACGTAAAGTAATTAAATACATTATCAATTAAGAATAGAGAGAAAATGATATATGCCCATATCTAAAAAGTGATTCTTTTCCAGAAACGTGCAGAATATACAACCATACATTTGATTGACTATTTATTCCAGGGTAGTCCTTCGAGATGAATCCCCCTGATAAGAAGAGAAAGACCTAGATACTTCATCCACAATCATTTTCGAAGATGATGAATCTTGAAGCATTCGATTCGTATATGGTTTGTTAATGAAGTCATGATCTATAAGTTACAAGACTTAGACTATGATAGGATTCGTAATGAAGGTTGGAAATCAACTTCACTTTTGGGCCGATGATCAGTTGCTGACGGAATACTAGTAAAACATCCAGTTTAAGGATATATTACACTGCTATATTGTCTATATATTCCTGTAACTGATGTTTACATTAGTAAGTTCATCTAGAGAAAGGTGTGTAAGCTGTGCTTTCAAAGCTGTTGTTCTGTTTGGGAAAATAACTCATGATATCATACAGAACTACAGAATATAAAATGTACAAAGCAAACCTAACATAACATCGCGTATGGATAATCAGCTAACATCCTGAAAATCCTCTACTTATACAATGGTAAGATAGCTAATGGGTATAACAATACTCCGATATGCCCCCCTTTTCTCGCATATAGCAACAGGTAAATTCGTATCATCTAACAAAAATCCCTATAACAAAGAGACCAATCTATCAAAGAATACACATCTTAACTATGAATTAACATTATCTTCAACAAAGTGTCCATCGTTTTGGAGTAATAATACATCAATTGAAGTATGGAATAACATAGACACTAGCGAAATTCTAGGTCAAACCCTAACAATTTACAACAAAAACTTAACCCAGGCTCACGTTTCTAACATATCATCGTCAGTTAACACAGTAATTTCTTACAAAAACTCATCATGTTCTCTAACAATCAGTGTTATTTTCATATTGTCATAGTAATATTTAACATAAGCGTACCGAACTACGAATAAACAGTTTTTCATTAACCAAGAGTATCTAAAGCAACACTTACTTCCAAGAGAAATCCCAGGGGATGCGCCTTGAAAGGGTTGAATCTGCAGGGGGGATCACCCGCGAAGGGTGTAAGCGGCTTTGGGGCCTCAGCGCGAAGGGCTGAGGCCTTACCCTCTTCGGAGGGGTTAAAGCGTTTTACACCTTCGGGGTGATACCCACCTCGCAAGGATCATACCCTTTCAAGGGCGCATCCCATTGGTCGGGAGGTGAAGTGTTGCTTTAGATACTCTTGGTTAATGAAAACTGTTTATTCGTAGTTAGGTAGTTATGTTAAATATTACTATTTACTGCTTTAGGGTATGATGATTTGTTAGAGAATTGATGAGTTTTTGTAAGATATTTCTGTGTGTTAACTGACGATGATATGTTAGAACGTGAGCCTGGGTTAAGTTTTTGTTGAGTATTGTTAGGTTTGACCTAGAATTTCGCTAGTGTCTATGTTTATTCATACTTCAATTGATGTTATACTCAAAACGATTGACATCTTTTGTTGAAGATATATGTGTAATTCATAGTTTTCAGATGTTGGTCTCTTTGATGATTGGTTTCTTTTGTTTAAGGGATTTTGTTAGATGATTACGAATTTGACCTTTGTCTGATATGATTGCGGAACAAGGGGGAGCATTATACTCTGGATTATAATGATAGTAATTGACCAAGTTAGCTATTACTATCCATTGATAAGATAGAGGATTTTCCAGGATGTTAGCTGATCTCACCTTTACCGAGGTATGTAGGTTTTCGGCAACATGTTGTACATTTATATCTTAGTGTGCGTTTTGTATATCTGAGTTATTTTCCTAACAGAAAACAGCTTGAAAGCACAGCTTACAAGCACTTTCTCTAGATGAACTTTAATAATGTAAACATCAGTTACAGGGATATAATAGACAATATAGCAGTGAATATATCCCTGTAACTGATGTTTACATAGTATTTCCGGTCAGGCAACTGATCATCGCCCAAAGTGAAGTTGATTCAACCCTATACGAATCCTATCCATAGTCTAAGTCTTGTAATATAGTATCAATGACTTCATTAAACCATATCGAATGATGCTTCAAGATCATCATTCGTTCGAAATGGTTGTGGATGAAGTTATGGTCTTTCTCTTCTAATCAGGGGGGATTCATTTCGAGGACTACCCGCTGGAATAGAAATAGTCTCAAATGTAATGGTTTGTATTATTCTGCACGTTTCTGGAAAAGAACAACTTTTTTTAGTATGGGCATATATCATTTCTTATCTATTCCTTAATTGATAATGTATGTTAAATTACTTTAACGTATATTAATTATTGATCAGATGTATTTACAATGTTATTTTTAAATGAAAATATATATAAATAATAATAAAAAATCTTACTTAGCTGAATAAGTATTGATTTGAAAAAAAAAAAAAACTCGGATAATGATACAACAGGATCTAACGAAATGTGTCTTAAAGTGTTGATCATAAGAGCTCTTGATTAAGAATACCCTATCGAGTAGCTCACTGATTTATATATAACGCAGCTCTCTAATCTATACAGTGTTGCCAAATCACCTCTGTATGATGCACCGTTGCCCTACCTACCCGTTTGTTTAATAAATATAATATGTATTGCATCACTTTATGCATATGGATAAAAAAATAAATCCATTTTCATGTTTCATGTTGAAATTTTCTGAGGGGGATGTACAGTATAAAAAGAGATAAGCCTAAACAAATATTCCAGGTTTTACTATTGCTTAATGTTTTGTGTGATACTATAAATGCTATGTAAATCCGTTGTTAATGTAAAATTAACATTGATATGTTAGAGATATGCTTGAAAAAGAGTGAATAGGTTACGTTTTTGGTATGCTGTCTAAGGTACGTTTACCCGTGTTAAGTTGGAACTTTGTTAATGTTAAGATTGTTTTAGTTCTATGTAGGTGTGTTAGATTTCTGTTATTGTAAAAAAATATTATTCTTAGTTCTGGTAATGCTATGTTTGCTTATTAATGTGAAAACACTGTTACGTTAGCAATATATTCGATGGGTGCGTATATACAGAACGTCTATTCTTGTATCTTATGTCATTGTTTGTTGTTGTTGTTGTTGCTGTTGATTGTTTGTTGTTGTTGTTGTTGTTTGTTGTTGTTTGTTGTTGTTGTTGTTTGTTGTTGTTGTTGTTTTGTTGTTGTTGTTGGTTGTTGTTTGTTGTTGTTGTTGTTGTTGTTGCTGTTGTTGTTGTTGTTATTGTTGTTGTTGTTTAGCGAGAATATATACCCTTTTTGAACTGATGTGGTTCGTTTGTGCGTTGTATTCTTTGTTTACTTTCTTCTGATTGGCCGAAAGAAAGAATCTCATTACCTATAAGGGTTGTTTATACATACGAATTTCGTCAGTAGGACATTTTTTCGCTGTGGTGGTACGATGACATCTCCTCGCCCTCTACATTGTTTTGAATATCTCGAGGAGCTTTCGCGTTATTCCCAATGGATTGTGACATTTATATCTTAGCGTAAACCAAATGGTAGTCGTTACGTTGCTTGTATTTCTGCCCAAGGGTCAAATAATAGACCTTTATTCGTGTTTGCTTGATGGGTTTCATCAAGATTATCGAATCGCTGCTGCATGGGTTATGAGATAAGTTGTTTGTTTATCCGAGAGATTCAACCGTTTAGTGAAATATTTAACTGGAAGACAACATAAGTGGTTCTAATAGGAATAAGACGTGGTTGTTCTTCGTCCGTGTACAAATATTAATAACCCTTGAGGTACGTCAATATTGGAAACCCATCGATTTTGTGACTTCTATCGCACATGTATGGTTTCAACAAGTCGAAGCACCTGAATATTACAGCGTTGCTTACCTAAAAACGAATTTAATAAATCTTAACGATGTTGACATACTTGAGGGCATAATACATATAGCACAGTGTAATCTATGATATTTAAACCGAAACATGTGGTTTCCCGTATAATGCAGTAAACAGAAATGCCTTAATAACT
>JABUQX010090926.1:0-5000 GCA_015478945.1 Trachelipus rathkii
CCCATTCTCCCTAAATTTAAATTTTATTACCAAGAAGAAACAACAATGTATTTCATAAAGTTCTGGGATGGAAGTAGAAGTACCGTGGGAAGATATAAGAAGAGAGAAGCAGAAAGAAGCAAAAGTTAAAGATTACAATTTTTGTAGAATGCCGGAAGGAGAAAAGAATAGTTAATTATTATAAATTCAACTCAAATAAGTTAAGAGAAATATGTACTTTAGTATATCAATATATAAATTAACTAAAATTATTGAAAGAGAGAGAGAGAGAGAGGAGAGATGAAGAGACGTAAGAGAGTAAGAGAGAGAGAGAGAGAGAGAGAGAGAGAGAAATTTAAATATACAAATAAGATAGAAATGAGAGTACAATAAAAATAAACAAATTGATAAAAAAAAAGATGAGATATGATGAAGAGATAATGAAATGAAGAGAGAGAGACAAAGATGAAGTTAGAGATAGAGAGAGAGAGAGAGAGTAGAGAGTAAGAAGTAATAAGAGAGAGAGAAACTCAATTTAATATATCATAAATTTATTATATATATATAATGAATCTTATTCTTATAAATTATTGATTATAGTATTATGTAGTTATATATATTTATGTATTAATATTTAATTATTATTAATAAGTTAAATAGTAAAATATAATATTTAATATAAATGAAAAATGTATTTCAATATATATGCACCATTATATATATATAATAGTTATATACGTCACTAATTAGAGGTCATTGATGAAGAGACATACCTAAAATAATTAGTCCCAAATTTAAGTACTAATTAATATAATAAAGTAATTAAAGATATAATTAAAATTAAATATATAGAGAAAAGAGAGAGTGAGAGATAGGAAGAGAGAGAGAAGAGAGAATAGTAGAAAGTTGAGAATCCGATATAAAAAAAGAGCAAATTAAATCACTTTGTAGAATATATGCCACTATAATCATAGATTAATATATATAGATAATAAAAATAGTACATAATTAAATTTCCATGGTAAAAAAATTATTTAAATACTTAAACATATATATATATACATTATTTAATTTATTTCCTTATTATATTTAAAATTTACAATTATTATATTACTTATATAATTATTTAATTATTATAATTTATATAATATAATTTATTTAATTATTATATAATTATTATTTTTAATTATATTTATATTATTATATTTATTTAATAATTATATATATAATTATATTATATTCATAATTAATTATTATTATATAATTATTTTATTATATATATTTTATTAATTATTATAATTATATTTATTAAATTATCTATATTTATTTATATTATTATATTTAATTATTAAATTATAATTTTATATTTTATTATTTATAAATAATTTTATATAATTTTTAAATTATTATTATTATTTTATATAATATTATTTATTATTTTATTTATATTAATTATTATCTATGTATTATATTATTAATTAATATAATTATTATTAATAAATTATTTAAATATTATTCATTTAATTATATTATTAATTTAATTAATATATTTATTAATTATTATTATTATTTATAATTATTTAATTATTTATAATTATTTAATTTAATTATTATTATTTAATTATTATTATATTATTAATATAATTTATTAATTATTTAATTATCCAGTTATTAAATTATTATACTATATGTAATATTGGATATTAATCATTTTGTGTATTTTATTTTAGATCTATTTTTTTTATATATTAACTGAAAGCTAATACATATTTATATTATAATTTTATTTGTATTATCTATTATGATGTTCCTGAATATATTATTTTTGTCACACTATAGATATTATTCAGTTTACTCCTACACTGTTAACATTCTCACTTTCTTCTTTAGCACACAATGCAGAGTGAATTATATTATAAATATAATTAATTTTGACTTTCTCTCAAAGATTATATTTAAAATACTATATCAGCTTAAAAAAAAAATAAAAAATTAAGAATAAAAAAAAAAATAAAAAAAAAAATAGAGTGTGACCAATAAAAGACTGTAACGTACTATAATTTATTTTAGTAAACTCACATTAACTTTTATTTCTCAGCTTTTTGAGATACTTTTTTTTATAATAAGAATCTATCTTTTTTTGATTTCGATAGGATCATCTAAGCTCATTTATTTCATGTGTCACATGAGCGGAGTCTATATGTTTAAATTTTGGAAATAATATCCAAGAAAATAATTCTTACGATATAAATTTGATAGATAAGTGATATTACTCGCGGTCCATAGACCCAATTTATAAATAGGAATTTGACACTCCACTGCACTATTTCCAATTATATTTTTATTACCACTTATATATATTTATTAATGTATAATATGCGATTATATATTATAACTTAATTAATATATAATATATCTAATATAACATATTCAATATATACTAAAGGTTATTACTCTATAAAATTAATATATAAAAATATATATAATATATAACTATATACCTATATCGAGTATAATAGCATACAAAATAGACTAATTAAATAATATATATATATATATATATATATATTAATAATATATATATATTTTAATTATATATTAATAATATATATATATATTATAATATATATATATATAATATATATAATATATTAATATTATATATATTATATATATATTAATATCTATATAAATATATATATTAATATATATATATTAAATTTAATTATAATATATATATATATATTATATATATATATATAATATATATTATATATATATTAATAATAATTTAATACTATAATATATTAATATATATATATAAATATATATTATAATATATATATATATATATATATAAATTATATATATATATATATATATATAATATAATTTAATCGATAAAGTTTGAACAGTATTTTCTAATTTATGTTATAGATTCTAAATTATTTAATATTATAATGTATTATATATATATATGTATATATAATAAATAAATAAATTAAAATAAATAATAAATATTATAAATATAAAAATAATATAATTATAAATTAGGAATATATTATTTAGCATTATTATGGATGATTTTTTATTTTTTTTTAGAATCTATTGAAATCTGAAATGAAAAATTTATTTATGGTTTTAATATTGGAATAATTAGCATTCGCATATCTGGTAACGTAATAATAGGGTCAAGACGCCAGACTGTTGAGTATATTACTATTAGTTTTATTGATTCTGACATTATTATAGAAATTTAGCCTACTTAGAATTTAATCACACAAATATACTAGTTGGTGCTAATAAACTTGAGTTTAAAAATGAACTTCGTGAGCCCGTTTTGATACAATATCCGGATATATTATCGTTACATAATATTTGTCACACTAACCTTAGATTGACCTTGATAATAAGGTATACACTTCTATCAAATTTAGTTTAACTGATTATCTAATGATGATCAATTTGCAGTTAAAAATCTGATGTTTTTTTATATTTATAATAACTTTGCATGGATTTTGTATCCCACTCAAATATATGTCATCATTATCAAATTAAAAATGAGATTCTGTAATAGACTAGAAAGAGTATAAGAATTATTTAATATCATTTAATTGGATTATATATCAATAACTTATCTAATATATCACTCTTAATCGCAAATTCTATGAATAAAAAAAGTCTATTAAGATATAGAAAAACCGACGAAATGAAATTTATCTTCCAATGGATTATTGGATACTCATATACATGAGTCAATTTATGCGTTGATATTTATATTATTGAGGATATACTCTGAAATATAATTAACTTTCATTATATATCGTCATTTGCAGATGAGAGATAATTGAATCATTAAGATTCATTACAATTAATTATGTCAATAAATTTATAATTTTATCTGGTAAACATGCAATTCTTCGAGAGCCATGGCCTATTTATCTAATAATTTTCATATAACTAAGTAAAAATTTATTATTCAATGATAAAATAATATTAAACCACTAATAACTTATTCCTCATAATTATTACATATTATTTTCAGCAAGATAATTTATTCCTCATAATTACCAAGAATAAACTCATATACAAAGCTACACATGTATGTTTTAAAAAAGTAGTTAGAGAGGTGAGTCATGAAACTACCCCATTAACCTCACATCATGACTTATAAAATTCGTGATTGTACCCTGATTGTCGAAATTTAATAATTCTGATCTGTGACACACACATAAGCGTATCTGATCAACTAATAACTAATCATTTAACTGATAAATTAACTTTTTCGTATAGCTTAAATTAACCCAATTCATGTAATAAGAATGCAGTGGTTATCTATCTAAGTATTTCAGCTAGTTTATATATTTGACAAACATTTCTTAATTTCCGTGTTAAAGCGCTTGCCACTTTTCCTATCATTTCTTTGCGCCTTCGCTGGGCATACTGCTATGTTGGGAATGCTTCTTTTCAAGCTATATTAATCTTGGGTTATTTTTTCATTAAATTTTATTATAATAGCATTTTAAATGATATGAACATTCGTCGTGTGGTAGCGTCAGTTCCAAACATATATATAATCATATAGGTAAAGAAATCTTTATTTTTTTCTAATTTATAGTGGAGATTAAACGAACAAATAATATTATATAAAGGATTCAGGGAATTGCTAATCGCGAGATACCTTTGTGAACTCACTAGTTCTAATACGTTAAGAATCTTATAACAATCTATCATATCTTAAGAAATTAGAGTACCATCGTTCTTTTCTTAAAAGACCTCGCTCTATTTCGACGCAGTCAACCCAGTAAATTTCAAGTAAGACTATTACATTCGCGTCTATTTAAGAGGAAGCAGCTCGTTTATCCGGGAGAACGACTCACCGCTCTTAGTGTGAATAGAGTAAACTAGTATTATTAATTTCGCGGACGAGGCCCCGAACCAATGAACTACATGAAACTACAGTCATAGCATTAACAGTCTGGGGTACTCGAGAGTTTAACGCCCGGAGAAAATATGTTCTC
>JABUQX010090926.1:10000-15000 GCA_015478945.1 Trachelipus rathkii
CGAATCTGTTGAACACCACCTTTCTACCTCTCATCCTAATATTTTACTCCTGTCTGAGACCCAGCTAGCCAGGGATAGCCAGGGATTCCTTCGTCAGCGACGAGGTGACGTCACCAGAGATTTGGTAAGTGATTTGTTAGGGATAGGACCTCTCAGAAAGCCGGCCGCCCTCTAAATAGTTTTTTCCTATTTGTTGTGCCCAACTCCCTGACCTACTACTTTGATGGTGCGCAGAAACGAAACAGTTTTCCATGGAAGAGTACAAGCTCAGAAATAAGTTTTTGGAATCATCTACCATCTTAATGCTTAAAGCTCACAGAGAGCAGAAAGAACATCTTAATGAGTTGGAGAGACGCGGTGAGAAGGAAGAGCTCCGGAATCGTCCAGAATAGGAATAGAGGCAAAAGTTTTAATAGACATTTCAGTTTTAGCTGTCAAATAACAGTGAGAGAAACAAGGAGGGAGAGAGAGGGAGAGAGGGAGAGAGGGAGAGAGGGAGAGAGGAAGAAGCAAAGTTTAAGATGACATTTTAAAATTGCAAAATAGCAGAAAGAGTGTGAAGTAGAGGAACCAGAAAGATTGTTGCAATTTCTAAGAAGAAATGGCAGAAAGAGTGTGAAGTAGAGGAACCAGAAAGATTGTTGCCTTCTCTACCAAGAAAAGTTTTCAAGGTCTCGAAGAGTTGATTGTGTGTGATTCGTGGGATGAAATGTAAGAAGCACAAGTTTCTGGATTTGTAGACAAGGGTAATTTCGGATAGGCAAGCGTTGCTTGTGTCGAATTAACGAGAATAAGAAGAGTTAGACCAAGATTTATCAGACTTAGTTTAAGGGAAAGAGAATATATATTATATATCATATATATTATATAATATATTTACGATAATAAATAACTATATATATATATAATATATATATATATACTATATTATATAGTATATATTTATTATATATATATTTATATATTATACTCTATATAAGGTATATATACATATATAATATAATATATATTATATCACTATATAGTAGATATAATGTATAGTAATATATAATCTTATAATACTAGCGATGAATGATAATCTTAATTAATGTGTTTTTGAAAAAAAAGAACAATAAATGCCATTTATGAATGCTTAATATAAATATTAATATTATGGTCACAAACTTATAATAATGTAAGTGATTTAAATACTTTATAAACGGAAATATTTTTAAATATTGCTTTAAATATCATAAAAAAAAACTAAAAAAACTTTTTTGGGACAAAAACTGTTCTTTTTTTTAATCCATGGTTTTTATCTACCCAGCTTTAGGTTGTTCCTCTCTCAGACGTTTGTAGATGTCATAATCTCTCTATCTATAGAATACACCCGCGTTCATTTGAGTCTCCGTCAAAAGGATAGAAGTAAAATCTTCATCGTGTGTATTTCACTCTTGTTTACTCTATGGCCTTTGTATTTTTATAACTTCCTATGTAAGCTTTAAAGTGAATTCTAGCAATATTAATCTTTTTGTTTTAATCAAAATTAAAATATTCTTAGTATATATTATCGAAATAAAATGAAGGCAAGAGTTGTTCTCTTCCATTAATTCTCAAATTATTAACCGGCAAGCACTGCCTCCCTTGTCTCCTCCGAAAAGTCGGCAGTCACTGAAATACATTATATATATAATATGTATATATATATAATTAAATATGGCCTATTATATATAATATATATTATATATATATAATATATAATATATATATATATATATATATATATTATATATTAGATAGATAGATAGATAGATAGATAGTTATAGATAGATAGAATAGTATAGATAGATAGATAGATAGATAAGATAGATAGATAGATAGATAGATAGATAGATAGATAGATAGATAGATAGATAGATAGATAGATATGATAGATAGATAGATAGATGAGATATATAGCATAGATATATATATATATATTATAATACTATTTTATTATATATAAATCACTATATATATATATTAAATAAATAATATAAATAAATATATATAATATAAATATATAAAATAAATTAATATATATTATAATATATATAGTTTATAATATAATATATAATATATATATATATATAATATTAGTGATAGGATCGAATAAACCGCAATCGAACTGCATGCGAGCAACGCACTATATTTTGACAACCGCAACTACAATCGCAACCGCGGTTGTCACTGGTTACACAACCGCAACTGCAACAGCAACCGCGGTTATCACTGGTCTTTGCAACCGGCAATTGGCGGTTGTTTGGGAAGCTACTCTTTTTAAAGTTATTCTTTTAAAACTGCAGAACTAATAGCAAACCTCAAAATCCAAGCCAAAACTATTTGAAACGCTGAAATGCTCATTTAGGCATCAAGTAGTGATGATTATTCAGAAAAGAGTAAAATGAAGTGTTTTGGATGAAATATCTCATAAAATCATAAGAAAAAACGGATCGATCCAAGAAGCGTACCCCTCCTTTATACTTGTTGAAAATTTGGATAAAGGAGTGATAAATTCGAAAAAAATCGAACATTTCAAAGAGTTGAAGATAATTAGCTAAAAGATATTTGTTATGCCAATTTCTAGCAATGTAGTACCAAACAAACAACTTTTCTGCAGAGTCTGGATTAATTTAAAACGAGAAAAAGGATGAGATTAACAGAGAAATGCTGAAATAATTGTTATTCTTAAATCTAACTTGTAATTCTAAAATTCAATTTACAGAGCACGAATAACAAAGAAGTAGCCTTTAGTCGGATAGTTTCCAGTGGGGATGGATGGGGAAATTGGGATGGTGGGGTGCATTTTTTCAATGGCGCCGCGTCGTCCCAACGCTGTTACCGCTGCTTGTAAACAGAGCTAAATTGCACATAGAAGAGACCAGAAAATATTTAGAATTGATTAAAAGTAATTAATAATAAATAATAATAAATAATAATAATAATAATAATTAATAATATAAATAATAATAATTAATAATATATTAATAATAATTAATAATTAATAATAATATAATAATAATAATAATAATGATTAATATAAATAATTATAATATAATAATATTATATTAATATTATATAATATAATATAATATTAATATTATATTAATATTAATTATTAATATTAATATTATATATTAATATTAATATTAATATTAATCATTAATATTAATATTAAATATTATATTAATATTAATATTATTAATATTAAATTAATATTAATATTTAATATTTATTATTAATTGTTAGATATAAAATCCTTGATAAGTAATTCATATAATTAATAATCAATAATTATTAATTAAATAAATAATATATAATAAAATAATAATCAATAATAATAATATACTAAAAATTTTTTTTTTTTAATATTAATATATTTTGTTCCTTAATAATTTATATATTTTTTTTATTACTATTCAGTTGCCCTATTTTAATTGAAATTAATTAATAATAATAATATTTCTAATAATATATAATAATAATAATTTAATAATAATAATAATAATAATCAATAATATTATTATTATTATTATTATGAATATCTATTAATTATTACTTTAAATTAATTATTATTATTATTATTATTATTATTATTATTATATTATTATATTATTATTTATTATAATCTATTATTATTATTTTATTATTATTATTGTATTATTATTGATTATTATTATATATGCTTTAATTATTAATTATTATAAAATTATTATTATTATTTATTATTATTATTATAATTGTCATTCTATATATTCATTATTATTATTGATATAATATTCATTCATCTTAGTCAGTTTTCCTTATTATATTATTATTATTAAATTATTATTATTCATTATTTATTATTATTATTATTATTATTATGACGACGGTATCATTTATATAATTTACCCCGGCTTCAATTCAACCGTCCTATTTTACATTTTCTTTCATTCTTTCTAAATAGTTCTTTATTTTCAGAAGAAAGAATTTTATTAAGGACTATTACGAGAATAAAAAGAAGTTAAACCTTTTAATATTAAACCAATATTTCGCCTGCATACCTCAGGCATGATCACGGTGGTTAATTTTAACTATATTATTAATATAATGCAGCTTACAACATAACATAAATTTCATAAATTAAGAAAAAAATCTAAATTATTTTTTATTAATTGAAATTGTTGTTATAAAAACTTTTTGATGAAAAATAAAAAAAGTCTTACACATGTAATTCAGTCCATGATAATATGTTATAAGGTGTATACTTGCAAAAACTCACATATCAAGTGAATATCCTTTTTTTCATTCATTTCATTAAAGTTTCACAGGGGTGGCATGCTTAAGTTTTTTAATAACAAAAGAAGAATTCTAGGCTATTTCTATGATCAAGTAGAACTAGATACTGCAAAATAAATTTTAAAACAATCTAGAAATTTTAACTGTAGGAGGTGGATTAAACTTAAATTAATAAACTTTAATTAATAATGGTTACCCTCATATTAAAAATAGAAAAGGTTTATTAAAAGAACTATATAACAACATTTTAACTTCAAATAAAATTTCACTTAACATGGAAAGCAAGATAACTTTATTTTAAATCATTAAATTAATTTAACAAATTTTTTCTAGAAGAAAAAGAAAATTCAAAACATAAATGTGACCAGTTGATGCCTAGGCATAAGATGTACATGTTATGAGTTACTATACACCGATACGGGTGGTCCTCATATTTTTAGTACCCGTGGTCATTATTGTTCGGAAGGATTACAAAAGTTATGTTGTGTATCAATTTATTGCAAAGAAGTAAGGATGTAATTCCTTATTATGTGGGATACAGCACTAACACCTTAAGAACTCCGAATTATGCAACTAGACATGTATAAACCAAGTAAAATATGGAAGCATTACACGACGGATCACAAATCCCCTTCTACAGTTGAAATTGCTAATTGTTTTTAAAAAATTTTATTTCAAGTGTAGATTTCAACTATCTTACG
>JABUQX010090926.1:20000-41343 GCA_015478945.1 Trachelipus rathkii
CAGACTAAAAATTTATAAACTCGATAGGTAAATCTATCATTTCTTTGAATATGACTTCACTAAAATATGAGAGAAATCTAACATTCTTGAAGAAAACTGAGTTTTTATTAATAAACATAGGCTAAAATATTTTTATATCCATTAGATAATACTTAAACTAAGTTACTAAAATTATTTATTATTATTAGAATTTTTCATTATTTTTTTAAACTATTATTATTATTATTAATTAAAATTAATTTACATCAGTATTATTATTATTTATTATTATTATTATTATTATTAATATAATTATTATTATTTTATTATATTATCATTATTTATTATTGAGTTTTATATTATCCACATAATTCTTAATTTTAATTACTTATCGGACAAATAATGAACACCGATGACGATTGAGAAAAAATAGGCCGATTTTGCCGAGGGCCCTATTACCACTCTTCATCATAATATATATAAAATAAATATAAAATAATACTATAATAATATATATATATTATATATATATAGTTATATATATATATATATATATATATAAATAATATAATAAAAAATAATCTAATAATATAATATAATAAAAATATAGAAAATAAATAAATATATGCAAATAACGAAATAAGTATTGAAAAAGATGTAAATCTAAATATACTTAATATAACTAATATAATAACTAATATAATAAAACTAATATCCAAATAATACTATAAAAAATATATATATAAAATTGTAGGACTAGAATAAAAAATGTCTGAAACATAACTATATGAATGTTTATAATATATATAATATAATATATAATAAATTTGGAAGCGTGTCAATTTTTTTGACTTCCTTTTTCAAAATATGAGGGGG
Source organism: Trachelipus rathkii (assembly GCA_015478945.1). Taxonomy (NCBI): domain Eukaryota; kingdom Metazoa; phylum Arthropoda; class Malacostraca; order Isopoda; family Trachelipodidae; genus Trachelipus; species Trachelipus rathkii. The sequence goes on from JABUQX010090926.1 coordinate 20,856, forward strand.
ATCAAAAAGTTGTGTTTTGTTTAAGGGCACGATTCACAATTCTATTTCAATAAGATCTGGAAACTACTTGGGAAATACACGATAGAAATAGTTTATTCAAATACGAAATAATATCAATTTATTTTTTATCTAATTAATACCGTGCAATACTTTAATGTAATTATTAATATCTGTATAATAAAATGAGAGAAATTATATACGTTAATTATATTTATCAACTAATAAACAGCAGTATAAAAAAAAAATTTATATATGTAACTAAGTAAAAGTTTTTTAAACACCAAACAAATGATCATTTGAGCAGTAAGAAATGTCTTATATTATCAAAATTTTTAATTAAACAAAAAATACAATAATAGACAATTTTCTGTTTTTACTTTTTCACAGGCCCAAATAAGTTTTTCACACTGGGCAAAACTGAAATCGGAAACATAGGATATTAACAAGCAAGACAAGACATAGCACTTCCACATCACACTGAGTAACTTCATTAGAACTGATCGAGAACATGCTGCCTTCTGCACTCCCAACATATTAGGCGTGATAGATATCTTAAGATAATGAGGCTTTGCTAAGAAAAAAAGACAGAGATGGAGAGAAAATGTTAGAAATTAAACCAAAAAAATGAACATTTTTTATCAAAGAATATTTATCCAAAAGTGCTTGAAAAGTAGGGAGCTAGCAAAGCAGATTTTTATGTATCGGTGCCAAAATGAAAGTAATAGAGAAAGAGATAGATCGAGAAAGAGAGATAGAAAAGAAAATGGAAAAAAGGCCAAAACATATCAACATGGAGCAGAGAAAACATGAATTGAAAAGAGGCTTTCATAGGTACAACGCCTTTAGACAAGCTAATTTGAGCCATCTCAAATCAAATGCAAGTGTGAGAGATTAAAGCAATATACATATCAGACTTATGAGGAGCCATGTCCAAAAAGTGGTTGCTGACTGTAACATAAAGATAGGCAAAACATCTCCTAGCTCAATTTGTTCTAAAGGTATGAAGAATCCCTAGTCAAAGAACTAGTGATTTATATATAAGTCAAAGAGAGAAGGTTTAGAATCTGTTAGGACAGAATAAATTGATGTTTACATAAAAAAGATCTACCTAGAAGCAACAGAAGACAAAGTTTAAAGCAGAAAAGAAGCAAGAAGAATATTAAAGATAATTTCTGATATAAAGCAGAAAGAAGAAAAAGTATATACATAACAACCAAATGTATCTTTTTTCGCAGAACGAAGATGAAAGAGACCAATGATAAGAGATGAAGAAATCTGAGATCCTTATGCAAATTCATGTATGAATTTTGATAGATACTATTCATATTATTCAAATAAGAGATTATATACTTAATTGAGGCTCTGCATTGCAATTATTAGGATATGAGATAGTCGGTATAGGTGCTAAAGCTGCCAATTAAAACAGCATGGCAATTTCTAGCTGGATTAAATACTGAGAAGAAGACGAAGACTTGCAGGATATGCATACAAATAAGTAAAAAAAAAAAAGGGCAACAAGAAAAAAAGATCATAAATAATCACTTAGAGGCCGATTTCATGCTCGGATTCCGGATAGGCAATATTGAATGTATCCTCTTTGATGGACGCAAAGATTACACACACAAAAGTTCGTATATCAACCAGCAGAATATCATCTAAGTCATCAGTTTCCAGTATTGTGAAAAGGGCATTACACTGATTTGCAGTGAGCAGGTGGAAGGCAATCAATTTGCCATTTTACTTCAAATTAATGAAAGGACCTGGATAGAAAAGTTATTGGCTAGCCATACTATATATATATATATTAAAAGAAAACAACATTGAAAAAGATTGCGTAGAGGGCGACTCAAAGAATGTTAAAACTCACCCAACCTCCATAGTCCAGAGTATGAAAGACTATCATCCTTTCTTGCTAACTTAAGTGTATGTATCATTTTAATTGGTTTGTTTCTTCCATCAACAAAATGAAGCTCAACATTAACTTGAAATTCGCCCCAACCTTTATGAGTAAGGGTAAATGGAGGTTTTCTGAAAGATGAAACTATTATTAAAAATACTAATCTACGATGTAATTGCAAACAATTAAATCTCTGAACCGCACAAGGATTCTTCTGTTTATTCTCCAATAAAAAGGGAGGTACTTGACAAAATTGTTTTAGTTAATAAAAGAGGGCGAGATTTACTTAAAAAATTTGAAAAACAGTTAGGATACTCTACTAGGTTTCGGAAAAGTTAGGGCACCTTAAATTCCATGATATGGCAATTCTTAGGCACCTAGGAAGAGAAAATGAAATAAGAAATAACAGAGGGAGAGAAGGAACCTCGCAGGTTTGAAAAGGGCTTAAAGTAATATAAAAAGAAAAAAAATGATCGCTATATAATTTCAATAATTTTGAAAGTATATTTTATAGCAAATTTCTTTCTTCTGGATAGATTAATTTTGAAGTGCTAGGGTAAGAAAATGTTTGTAATAAATATTCTTTCTAGTGTATAACAAATGCTTAAAATCAATAGAAACAAATGGTTCAGTATATATGATCGCTTCCTTTGAACCTCAAAATGTTGAAAGCTTAAAGATAAACTTGCTGAAAGTAGTTTCAAAATAATCTTTGGATACACCTTTTTTATTAACTAGAAGAAATGTATATTTTGTCTTAATATACCATCCTTTCTTTCATCCACCACCCTCATTAAGTTGCCAGATGTTCTATCAGGGTTCACACTAAAATTTTGAATTTGATTTCCCTGACTTTCCCTGACCAAATCTGCAAATCTCACTTGACAGAGACGGTCGATTATTTTTCTTGTGATAAAAATATTCTAATTTAGTTTTATTGCAGCCCCTAATTTATCACTTCATACAGTAAGATTATATGAATCAATGATTTTAGAATGTTCTACTCATCGCAAATGTTCTATATTGAAATTTTGGGATCGTTTACGATAATAACACACAAATTACCATAGCCGTCCAAAACACTCCTTTTTTTATTTTTCAAAAGAAAACATTTTATTTATACAATAAAGAAAAATAAATTAAAAGCCTTACATAAGGCTCTAGGATGAAATAGCGTCCTATTGTATCATCTATAATTCTAAAATGGGAATTACAATTTTAAACTTTTCTTTATAGTAGCGAATTTGTATTTTTTATTTCATAAGCGGGCTTACTTCTGTTAAAAGCCTTCTCAGTTTATTTAAACATCTTCATTCTGCTCTTCAAGTTATGAATCTATGGATAATATCTTTTTTCAATTTTTATTCCTTCTTTTTCTTTCTGGTTTTACTCGAAAACTCTTCTTCATATCTCCATTGGGCAGCTCTTACATTTGTCAACATTTTGAGTGATAATCTATAACACTTTGAAATTGAATACTTTACATTAGTATCTTCTATAAGAATTGTGCACTGTCTCTTTTTGAAGAAATCAGGACATGTTCTTTATATTCCAATAAATATTGCTAAAATTATTAGAAAAACCCTCTTCAACATCTCGTCGCATATTTCCAGGCTGCGACATATCTTTCCATATGATATTTACGTTTCATAAACATTGATTCATCAATTGCATAATTAGAAGAAAAAAAAAGAAACTCATTCACTATTAGAAGGACAATCACCAATCCAAAAATTTTTGAATTTTTAATTCATAGGTAGAATGAGCTTTCACGCAAAGTAGAGTTATAAGTGCTTTCTTTTCCAGCAACAGAATCTGTGATTCAATCGTATTAGTTCTACAATGCCTTCTTAGCAATAAATCAGCACATCTTTGTTCCCTTGATTCTGCTAGATATGAAAAAACTTAACAGGATCCAATGATGAGATATTACAGGCTTGTTGATTCAGAGATATCTTGTCAATATCATTACTGCCAATATTTGATTCGCAGCAGTTCTGCATTCAAGTTTGTTCAATGTAAATTCTACATGCAAAAAAGCTTAGTGTTGGTTTTGTAACAAGGGCATCTTTAACTGGACTTAAGCAAATCTTTGTAATTAAGTACGAGATCATTGTTAAATCTTGAACAGAACATGAAACACAGGTTCAGTTAGACGTCCAACCACTGGTCGATTTAAATGTTAAGTTTTTTTATTGCCTGAAAAATAATTTACAAAAAAAAACATAAAAATACCTTCAACTGCCACAAAAATCAAAAAAACGAAAACGGTCTTACAAACCTCAAAAAAAAAAAAACACCTCAAAAGAATAATTCCCTAAAAAGAAAAAATGATATAAAATGACAGAAGTCATAAGTCATACAGTCTAAAACACATCCATATATACCAATCACCTTTCAATCGGTAATATGGAAATGAACTTGGATACAACTTTCTTCGAACAAGAATAGGAGAATAGTAGTGTATTTATTTAAGAGTGAACTTTAAAAAATAGAATAAAACAGGTCAAATCTAGATTTATGTAATGTCATTCCTAGCACATCCTTATGGCATGAATAAATTAGAACAACCTCTTCGTGCCGCAATTTTGCAGTAAGGTAAAAAAAAAAAGGATTCAAAAATTATTAAATGAAACATGGTCCATGGATCATTTTTCACATATGTTGAAAATTTTAAAATTTGCCCTGATTCCCTGACCTTTTTTGAATTTCCCTGACTTTTCAGCATATCTTAAAACGTTCCCCTGACATTCCCTGACCAATTTTTTTTTCCCTGACTTCCTCTGACTTTCCAGAGAGTAGAAAGTGTGAACCCGTCTATGTTAATATAATTCAAATTTTTACTCAATAAAATTAATTAAAAATTTAAACTAATTTCTTTTTAAAATATTTAACTCTCTTAAAACATAGATTAATCTTAGTTTGATACTAAATCTTAAGTAGTTATGATTATACTTCCTCTAGTATTGATATTTCCTTTTGTCAATTGCTTTTAAACCTCTTTTATTAACAAACATGAAGCGGTATTCTCTTGATTGGATTTCGTACATTCGAAAAAGAATGGTTTTCAGATGTTTTTATATTAACTAAATAATTTATTTTCATGAAACAAATCTTTCTTAAATAGTTATTTTAAAAAATATGAGTGTAAGCAAACTCATGACTCATCAGCAGTGGATAAAGCTTTATGATGTAATTCGTCTATAGATTTACTCTTATTAATTTCAACAAATTAAAATGCCATGTCATCTCTAAAAAATATCAAATCTTGTAATTGTTAGATAGCTAAAGAAAGTAGAGAAAAAGCATTGAAGTTTATGTACTTAAAGATGCTGACAAATTTCCTTTCCTCGAAACGCAGATGTGGATGGAATAGGAGTTCCAAATAAATTACAACTGTGAAAAACTTAAGATAAGTTTATGCAACCTGAGGCTAGTTTATCCTATCCTTTGCATAAATATATTTATTATAATAGACAAATAACACTGAATGGACTAATTAATTCAAAACTCTAGTTGATATGTCATTCATTATCTATTTTTTGTCACCTCTTGTTGAAAAGAAGTCACAGGCTTAAATAAAGCACCACTAGTTAGACAAAGTGTATATATAAAATATATTATATTATAATATATATATTATATATATATATATTATTAATATAGTTATTATATATAAATATCATTAAGTTATATATTATTATACTATAAGTATAAATATTATATAATATTAATACTATATATAATATTAAAATATAATTATATTATAATATATATATACATTATATATATACTGGTATTAATATATATATATATATTAAATATACAATAATATATATATAATACATATAAAATATATATATATTATATATATATATAATAATATACCTATATATTATATTATCATATATATATATATATATATATATAAATTGGAAAAACTGTTCTTAAAGGTATTATCACTCAGGAGGTCAACAAATACTATCATTGTCACATACAAAATCAAAATTCTTTCATTCGTCCCAATAATTGGGAAAATATGGAAAAAATAACTTAAAATTTATATCAAATATCTGTTGTATAATTTAAATATTACATTAAATGTTTACTATTGAGTTCTGCTAAAACTGAACACAAAGTTATAGAGAAAGATTATTTTTTTCAATCTAAAACAATCTATTTATTTGAAGAATTCAGAAGAGGAGTAACAGAATTCAACCTGGCTCTCACAATGTTGGTTCAAAACTCTAATCAACTAATGTAAGATCAAAACTGAAAAATCCCCTCCAGATACAAACACACCCACATAATTCTATCTTTTAGCATAGCTGACAAGCACAGTAACTATATATCAGTGAAAGGGATCAAAATGTAGATGCAATCATATTTATTTGAAAATGATGGTCCAAATTGCCCAGCAGTAGAATAAAAAAAATTAGCAACTTATACTGGAAGTAGTAAGGAAAGTTTAAGGAAAGAGTGTGCTGAAACTTTTGAACTTTTTCAAAGAGTAGCAAAGAAATATAATGCAACATACTTAAGAAATGTTAAAATTTTAGCTAGAATATGACCTGAAAACAAAATTCAAATTAGATTTTACTTTATAATGGATAAGTGGAATCTTAGAACCTCTTGCCCATGAAGCTCATAAAACAGCCTGAGTTAATATTCAACATACAATGAAATAAAGTGTTAAATTTGTGAAATATAAGCATTAACGATGGATTAGTGGGATGCAATGAAAGGAAGCGATACAAAATTTTATCCCTTCTTATGATGATCACAGGATGAATAAACAAAAAATAATAGTTTCATCAGGAAAAGGCATTGAAAGATTGAAGACCGTAGTTCCCCCTCTAGGGCTTAGTCCACAACACAAAAATATATTTACTTCTACAATACAAAACTGCTAAAATAATAAAAAGGAGAAACGGATTCATAAGGTTGAAACAAAAACTAGTTTGCTATGTGAAGTCAAGGAAAAAGCATTTACAATAAAGGTGGTTACTAACTTTTCATTATGAATGATCGTATAAAAAGAGTAATAATAATAATAATAAAAATAATAATAATAATAATAATAATAATAATAATAATAATAATAATAATAATAATAATAATAATAATAACAACAACAACAACTTACTTAATAATAACAACATTATTAGGAGAATAGCTTTCATGAAGAGTATATTTAACAGATGAAATAAAATTTTCAATAGGACCTTTATCTTGTGTTCTTAAGGTAATTCGCCACTGAAACTTCATTGGGTTAGCCCCTTCCAAGTCTTTAATATACCTGTATGTATTTCCCAAATAAATCCTAAGAAAAACACAGTAACATTTTATGAAACAAATGGGTCCATGACGAAAAGTAGGACAAACCTGAATATTTTGACTCTGGTTGACTAAGAAATAAAATTACTATTAATATTAGTTTATTACTACTAAAGTTACTATTAATATTTTGTAACAATTTGTCACACATTGTGAATAGCTATTATGAAAATTGATATCAATCATATGTTTTAATAATGATATTATGTGTTAAAGCTTTAATAAAAAATTCTTAGAGTTGTATGATATACTTTACACATATAATCTACACTCTACAGCTTAGAACTTATATGTAAGATTGTAGGCACTTTTATTAATTTATTATTAATATTTTTCTACTTTATTCAGGAAGATGAATTGTTTCCACTATTTAATTGAATTGTATCCCTTTAAGAGAAGAATGTACTTACTATTTTGTCTTTCGTTCATTCATTTATGACTTTTATTTAGGAGGAAAATTACAATTTAAATTATTTTAATAATAAATACATAATTTTCACATTACAAAGTTCAATAGCATGATTAATTGAGTATATTTCATAATGCTCGCTTAAAGTCATTTGGAGCTTCAGGTTATACCCACACACATCCTCTCCTCATAAACATTAACTGGTAGGGGATGGGCAGGGCATGGCCCCCCACAAATGTTTTATTAAAAAATTCATATCAGACTTACTGATAGATAAGGAAAATCTCCAACAGAAAAAATTTCAAGTTACACCTATGCCTCTCCTAGTAGTCCACCTACTTTAATATGAATTAATTAACCCATACTGCCCAATAAAACTGACTTTTCAATATAACAATTGATGAGTAGCAAGAATCAAAATTTTTAAATTGATTTAATTTATATATTTCGCAAATAATAAAAAAATAATTCACTATAAAATTTATAATAAAAATAATAATAATAATAATAATAATAATAATAATAATAATAATAATAATAATAATAATAATAACATAAAAACGTTTTCAATAAAATAAACCATCCGAACTTTTCTACTTACCGAACTTTCTTCTGAAAAGGCTCTCTCCTCCTTTGTCCAATTATTATTGGTTTTTGCTCGGGAATTAATTGTTTATTCATTGGCTCTTGTTTAAGCATTTCTTGTTTATTTCTATCAGCTTTATTAATTTCAGTTGAAATTTGTGTTTCTTTATGAGTGTTTGAAGAATTTGTAATTTCACAGTTCTCAGCATTATTTTGAGCATCATTTTCATTATCATGCTTTTGTAGTCTTCTGGATAGTTAATTGGGAATGTGTGTGGTTTGTTGGTGCAAGAAGGAATAAGTATTTTAGGGATGAGGCCATTAGTATGAAGGAGGTAATAGGTAGAGTGAGAAAGTTGAAGTGGTAAATCTGCGGGTATAGATGAAATCACTGAATGATTTTGTTCGGTATCGGTGAGGTGACCCTACAACTTAGTAGTATCGGTATATAATAAATATATATATATATATATATAATATATAATATATATATTATATTATATAAATAATATAATATATATTAATATAATTAATATATATTATATAATAATTATATATTTTTATATCCCCCTTTTGCTCCCACTAGATATGGGGTAGGGTGCGTAATATGTATGGATATAGAATAGTTAAGTACAAGAACATGACATAATTGGAAAGAAAAAACCCCTCTCCTATCATCATATTAAGTGACAATAAAAAAAAAATCCACCATATAGCTAAATATTTATACTGTGCATCATATATATATATATATTATATATAGTAATATATATAATATATTCATAATTTATATATATAATATAATATTACTATATATATAATATATTAATTATAATTAATATATATATATATATTAATTATTAAATAATCACTTATATTTAAATATTTTTACCGGTATAATACACATATATATAATTATATTAATATATATATTATAGAATATATATATATAATATATATATATAATATATATATATAAATAATATTAATAATTATATAATATATAGATATATTATATATTAATATATACCGTATTATATATATTAATAATAATATAATATTATAATATATATATAAATATAATTATATATAATATAAATAAATTAATAATATATAAATTATAAATATATATATATATATATATATATATAATATATATATACTATATATATCCATACACTTATGAGCAAAAACATTGACCCACCCTACGCATATCACCTTGAGTAACATTTACTATATTTATGTGTGTATATTATATATGAGAAAAAAATATGCTAATTTTGTAAGGTCACTCATTACTGTTAAAATGAAGCATTTTAGGTATGTTACAGTACTTTACAAACATTTTAACAAAGGTAGTATGAAAAGTGAGGATATGAAAGAAAAAAAAAGGCTACGGAAATTTGGATTTTGAAAGAAAATGTTTGATAAAAAAGAAAATTTACTCTTTATAAGATGTAACCAGGATTAAAAAAAATGACAACAAAAATCAAGGAGCTATTACCCTATCATATGCATATAAGTTTAATGATGCATGATATTTTACTGAGTGAAGTAGCTGCTGCAGAGTAAGTATCCTATCGTCAATTGTTTCAAGATCTGAACTCAATTCCTTTTCTTCTAGAGCCAGATGCTTGTCAATAATATTTAATTTATTTGATTTAATTCTTTCTCTCTCTAAAATATTAAATGAAAGTTAAAAGTAAAACTTTTAAAAAAAACAATTACTTATTTAAGCCAAAATATACTTAAATATATCTATAAAAATATAAAACATATATTAAATATATATATATTAATTATATAATATATATATATAATATATATATATATATATATATATAATACTTAATATATATAATTATATGTAATTATAATGCTAATAAATTTATTAATATATTATATATAATATATAATCTCTACCTTATTATTTCCATATTCTTAAATCTTTGAGATAGTTTGTTGTACTCTTCTCAACTATCCAGTTCCATTAAATAATTTTTTTTTAATTTAAAATCTCTCCTAATTTTAAAGTAAAAGAATATTTATATTCAAAAATGATACAAAAGGAATTAAATACATCACCATTACTCATGGTTCGGTAGATTATGGAAGGCTCTAGACCATTGACAAATTATTCCATAGTGCCATGTTATTCTCAAAACAATCTGCATCATATTGAGATTGTTAGTATACGAAATTTACCCTCACATTCCTTGATTCATGGGCAATTTGATTTATAGTTGCCTAGTAACGAAATTTCCTATATTCTGATTGGCCGATTTAATTTGCTTAAAGTCAATTTTTGGTTCAATATTATTCAAACACTCTAATTAATAAAATGAATGTGTGTCTTCCTGAGACAATAATGGAGTAATCTCTAAAATACTGGAAACGTGTGTTTAAAATGTTGCGGAAGATCTTAATTATTATAGGCTTAATTTCAATAAATTTAAAACACATTGAAATTGTTACTAGTTAAGGTAAGTTTATAAATATCGTTTCATAAAAAATCACAGCATAGACTCTAAAAATAAAATTGTAATGTATACATATAACAGCCATAGTCTTTTCAAAATTCTCCAACTTGAAGAACTCTAATTCTATCCGCACTTACGAAAGTAGGCGACTATAGAATAGTACGTTACAAAAGATGGAAGATAATGCTAAAAAAGATATATACTCCGAAAACCATAGTGTAATAAATATAAATCATATATGATAGTATATATAGTTAATATAATTGATAAAGCAATTTTATTTATTAATAAGTTTTTAATTTATATTTTTATTTATAAATTATAATATATATATGATATATGATAATATATATATATAAAAGAAAATAATCCATCTATATAGCCTTATATGTTACAGCAATGTAGATCTAATTAGTAGGTTTAAACAAACAGCATAGAAAGAGTACATAGTATAGGTTAATTAGCGTCTACCGCCATTGACAATCCATTTTAGTAGTTTCGGTTTACAACCTTCCAGTTCAGCGTTATATAAGTGTTGTGTAAGATACACAAATAAACTATATATACTTAACAAATCTATCATAACCTGAACTTAGGAACCTAAACTGAAATCTAACCTTTATGGATCGTCAATGCTATAGACCTTAAAACTATTAAACTTAAATGATCATCGATGCTATGGCACGTAACCAAGACCTTAGATGATCTACATTGTTGATATGTAAAGTCACTGAACAGTAGATGATTACTTACCTTTAATATATATATATATCTATATATATACATATATATATATAATATTATATATATATAGTATATATATTATATATATATATATTATATATATTATATATATATATACTAATAATATATATATATATATAGTACTGTTAACTAAAAATAACCCATTATAATTAGAATTATAACTATTAGAATTATTTATACTATCTTACTATTAAAATCATTTCTTATAACGCTAGGCCTAAAGGCTATATAACCCAAGTAAAAAAAATGTAATGGCTTGTATGAAATCTGTGTCAATTATTTTGCGTAAATGAAAAAAAAAAAAAAAAAATAACCCCCGGTTGCAAATGTAGTCCACATTTATGACAAAAATACATCCCCAAAACCCCTCTCAGAGTGGCCCAATATGCTGTCATAGTTTATTAGAAGTATGTTACACGTTATTTTAGATTATAGATATAAATGAAAATAAGAAAAAAAAATTGTATTAAAAAAATAAAAAAACTGATTAAATTTTTAAATAAGAAAATCAAAATATTTAATTTACCTTTAAAATTAAATATTTAATGTTAGTTATGTTGTTGAGCTGGTAATTTGTTCATGCCAGATCTTTGTTTCTTACTCTAGCACCCCACCGCCGTCGTGGGACTGTTCTCAATGCTGGCCGACGTGCCTGAGGTTACTCCAGCGACGGCCGTATCACGATGATGCCGTAGCGTGCGGAGGAGTGCATTGCCTAAGACGAGAGTGACCCCAGGCGACTAGTGTGTGGGAGGGCAGCACCCGCCGGAGCTTACGGCAATGGTCCAAGGAGGGCTCAGGTACTCAGTGAATGTAAACCCCACTTGCCACCTCCGACACCCTATGGCTAGTCCGCATACGATGATCAGTCATCACTCAAGCCGACGTGCCAAGCTGTGCCTACTAGTACGTGTTCCGTGAGAGCGTTGTAATATGATGGCATCACTAGGAGTGCATGGTGCCACTACGGCAATGGCCGGCGTGAGCGGTGTGTCATTACGTCACGGAGCGTTGGGTATGGATGGCATCACGCAGCTTACTCGCGGAGCGTCAGTATGTGAGTCATCCACCAGCTACGGGCCTGAGCGACGGTGCCAGTGCCAGCTATCTGATCCAAGCTACTTGCACAATCTTGTTCGAGCGGCGTGGCGCATGAAGGGCGACCGGATAGTTCGATGAACCTGCCGAGAAGTGGCCGGATGACGCCTGTCGACTCAGCACTGTCCCGGAACTGACGTCTCCAGTGGGCCAGCGACTCGCCAAGCGGACTGCAATGCGGGAGAGTGCAGTGGACAGTCGGATAAGGGGCGCAGTTTGGTCCGGAAGCGTGGCAGTGAGGAGGGCACACCAGACGACTTCCGGAGGCGACTGTCCATGTGCCAGCGACTCCAAGCTTAAGCCCACATGCACTGACTGTCCAAGCTACGTCAATGCGTCTGAAGCTGTTGTGCATGTACATTCACTGAGTTGTGCGTCAGGTACTCCGTGAGCGCCCGGTATGACGGCAGCACGCAAACCTGTAGTGCCGACTGCCGAGCGATGGCTCCAGGCAGCACGTCCAGGGTGTGGGTCAGCTACTCTTGAGTGAGTTGTGATGTCAGATGAATCGTCACGAGCGACTGCATGACGGCGTGAGGCGTTCAAGGACAGGTTCCGAGCGACTTGTGTTATGGGGATTAGAGTGTGGGGCATAACCATGGTGCACTGAGGGGGAGGGGAACAGTACAGTGGGTGGTGGGAGACCCCTGACACGAAAAGAGTAGAGAAAAAAGATAGTGATGTCTAGTGGTATAGCAGTGTGGGAGGAAGCATTACGAGCGGTCTATTATACGAGGCACATGTGTCAATAAATGTGGAAGTGGGGCAGGGATCATGACAAGGCGGCGAGTAGTGGAGTCACTGTGAAGGAGGTGTGGGTGAAGGTGTGCATAAAATTGGCAGGAAATGGCGTGTGTGGGGAGGAGAGAAGAGGGGACACATAATGAATGAAATTAGGACTCGAGAAAGCCTTGGAAACCCTTCCAAGATACATCCTAATACATCACGCCAAGCCCGTGTAAAGGGGCGGTGTGAAAATGTGTGGAAAATTGTGGGGTAAAAAAGCCAAAAGGCAAAAAAGCAAACGGGCGAACAATGTGTATAACACCGTGTGTTCAAGCTGCGACGCGAGGGGATAAGAGGTGCCACCAAATGGGTGGGGTCGACGCCCAAGTAGACGGAAGACAGAGTGGGCTGTAGTGGGGCTACCAAAACAGGGGGTACAGTGATGGAACAGAAGTAGATATAAGTTAAATAGAGAGAGATTAATATATAGAGAAGAAAATGTGTATCATAAATACAGATTTTATTGTATTAAATAATGTATGAGAGAATAGAGTATGACGCGTGCGGGCGGGGACCGACCACCTGAGGCAGTGAACTGGATCTCCGACTCGCCCCTAATGCACGGTGGGAAGTGGGGTGTGAAAGCACTTCTTCGACCTCCAGATCGGTCATAAGCACGATAGATTAAATAAAGAAGTAAGAATGCAATTTAATAAAGAAGTGATATGAAAGCGCGGTCGAAGCCGACTCGTTGGAGTGAGGGAAGGGGCGGACCACCAGTTGAGTGGTGACGGCAGGCCCATGAGGAAAGGCCGCGTCGGATGCAGAGCAGGTCGCCACCCGGCGGGCGAGCTGCCGGGCGGCGGCCGGGGCGCACGGTTCGAGCCGGGCGGGGCCGGGGTGAGGCGAAAATGAGAGAAGGTTAAGTCAAAAAACACGGGAAAGTGTCGTGAAAACGTAGGATGAAAATGAAAGTAGAAAGGCACGGTAAGAAGAATGGAAAGTATAAAAAAGAAGTACAGGGTAATAATGCAATGAAATAAAGAGTTGTGCGAAAGAAATGTGGTGGAAAAGAAACAGACAAGGTATGGATGAAAGCGCAGGAAATAGAGATTATAGATAAGATATAAGCGAGAGATAAAGAGAGATAAAGAGATAAGAAGAGAGAGTAGAGAATAGATATAGAAGAGAGAGAAAATAGAGAAGAGTAGAATTAAGATTGAAGATGAAGAATGCAATAGAAGAGAGAGTAGATGATAGAATAGAATAGATAGACGAGAAGCAATTACTAATAAGATATAAGTAACTAATGACTTTTTAATATTATAGACGAGAATGAAGAAGAGAGTATAGATAAGATAGAAATACGATGAGAAATAGATAGAAATGGTCCAACTGAAATGGTTAGGACGTCTGAGATAGAAGAAATAGAAGAAGACGGTATTAAGAAGATAGAGAGAGATAGACTAAGAGAGAGAAGATCTAGAGAATATGAGATATAGAATAATAGTACCGAACTAGATAGTAGTCACAAAGAGAGTAGTAGAGAGTAGACGTATATAGGATACAGATAGATAGATGATAGATAGAGAAGGTAAGATATAAGATAAGATATAGATATAAGATAAGAGAGAGAGAGGAAAAGAGAGATAGATTAGAAGTAAGAGAGAGAGATAAGTAGAAATGAGACGTCAATATACTGAAGTATAGATAGACTAATTGTCGATTATAGTAAGTATAGATGATATATGATATATGACGATAGATATGAGAATATAGAGGATATAGAGAAGAGATAAAGAATGATAAGAGAATAGTGAGAATAGAGATATAGGATGAAAGAACTAACTGCGTAGGCACGGTAGAGTATACTTAAGAGAAGCCCTGATGCCACGGCACGTTAAAATAAACGAAGTTGGGAAGTGAGAGAGAGCCGGTACCGCGGGCAGCACACACACACAGCAGCACTAATCTGCTGTCAGGACAACAGTAACGTCGTGCATGAAGTTTAAGTGGCAAAGATTGACAAACAAACGTGTCGGCCCGGAGTAGGGCCCCAGCTAGCGCCTGAGTACCAGGAAAACATATATAGCGAACGAACAAGTTAAATTGACATGAGTGGTACCCCACCCGTGAAACAATAGGGATGGGATGAGAGATGTAGAGACAGGGCCTCCCGCACAAACACAACCAAGGATGGCCGTAAAACGAAGTTAACGCTAGTCAGCCTGCAGTCAGGATACGATGAGAAAAGCCGGGCCAAACAACGCAGTGTCCCCTGTGCCGCACGAGTACCGCCTGAATGCACAGGAATAAACAAGCTCAACCTGGCAAGGTCAGGTTACGAATGATTGAGAAAAACTCAACATGTGCTACACCAAACGAATACATGGCGATGAAGCATCCGCCTAAACACAAATAATGAGCTGGAGCGGGCACTCGATTCCCGTGTCATGGTCACGATTCAGAGGCGTCCCGCGCTAGCACAAGAAACGTAATACAGCTCCACTCAACGTACGCAAATCACTGACAGCTCTGAGTGCAGTCACAGTAAAGGCATGTTAAACAAAGCGAAAAAAGAGGACTAGAGCACCTGCCCCGAAAAAAAGCAAACATCCTCCTTGACCAGGTGCCGCAATGCGCCTGTATATGATGCGTAAAACAAAGTATGTTTGACCAAAAAACATACCCTCATGTCCATACAAATTAACATCAGCGGAAACTCCTGCGCAAACCCGTTCACAAAACAGAAAAAGCAAATTATCGCCTACCAAAGCGTGTGATGATGATTTGTCACAGTCCCGTGCATGACTATGGCAAGAAAACAGATGAGGGGAAACATTAAGTGGCAAAGAAGAAAAAAGCAATCATGACAGAGTGACCTGCACAAGCGACACATTAAGCAGCTGAAGCAAGGCATTAGACGGAACCACAGTGCCACGCGAGCAAGTGATCAACAATAGAAAGAGTGTGATGCAGAAATAGCAACACACGAACCAGTCGCAAAAGCAGGGAATCCGTGTCAGGAAAAGTAAAACGACAAGAAAGCATTCCGGTTGAAGTTAGAGTAGATGGATGACAAAAAAGAGCAGGAAAACATGCAAAATATGGCAACAACACCATGAAGAAAGTAGCCAGACCAACTGAAACACACTGGAACGATGGAAGAATGCTCAAGAAAGAAAGCCAGTCCTGAGCCGTGGAAAGGCTCGCGCAGCGTCGGGACTGAAAATGAGCGTTCCGGTCTGGAAAAATGGGCATAGCGTCAGGAAAAAAAAGGCTGGGAACAAGGGGGGAATTGGGGTAAGCAGGTAGTTAAGTAAAATGGACAAGGACAGAGAAGCAGAACACGAAAAAAGAAGCCCAAAGGCTCCGCGTAAGGGAATTGGATGAAGAAGAAGAGGTAGACTGAGTAAAGGGAGTAGAATATAAAGTAATTCAATTTACAAGAAAGATAGTGTGAAAAGAGAGGCGGAAGAAAGATGGATGGGGACGGCGAAACATAAATACAATATCAGGTAATAGGTGAAACATATGATTATCAGTTTCGGCACGAATGCGGTGTGGAAGATCAAAGTTGCAAGAGTGGTAGGTAAAAACGTGCGGAAAAAGGAGAAGGGGCCCGTCAGGGTAAGTGGAAATGCATAAAAAGTACTCCAAAAACACAAAAGGTGAGTATAGTGTTAGCGTAGCGTTAATCAGAGTTACAGCAAGGTAAACAAAAGGAGAAGCGAAGTAAATGACATATGTGAGTGGTGGGAGGTGAACCCTCGAGGTAAATGTGTAAGGACAGTGTAAACCCCGGGGATTTAAAACCCCAGTGGCACGAGTGATTGGGCCGGCGTGGCCTGTGTGTGGGGCGCGAAAAAGGGCCGGGGTGAGTCGGGGCACGCCTCCGGGCGGTTTGGGCCTAAGGTATAGAAGGCAAGTTGATAGGAATGTGCGACTAATAGAATAATGACAGCATTAGTAAAAAGGCGAGAATAAGAAGAAAAAGTCAAGAAGAGTAAAGAAAATAAGAAGAAAAAATGAGGGGGGTCCGAGTGTGCCACCCCTCTCAAACGCCGCAAAAGGGGTGACACTTGGGTGAAGGCGTGTGGGTGTATGTAAAATGGGCAGTGAGTGAAGAGGGTGCACTTAATGATAAGGAACGTGGGATAGATGAAATGGTAATGAGACGTAATAAAAAGGGCCAAGAATAGTGACGATAAAAGACGAAAAAGCAATGGGTGGGTCGAGGCACCCTTCCAGCAATTGTGACGGTGTGGAATCGACCAGTGTAGGCCCGGAGTGCCACGAAGCCTCTCGCCACTATGATAGTTACTGGCCAGGTCTGCCGACCGAAATCTAACAGAACGGGACGTGGATCCACGAAAAAAATTAAGAACAATGCCATTCCACCAAGGCAGGTGGATAACGAAGTTAAAAAACGCACAGTGTGTCAAAAGTGAAAATGCATAAGGACGTGGACCCGAATGGCTGAATAGTTATGTAAAAAGTAGAAAAAACTGTGCTGAGAAGAGAAAAGTCGGAGTCATTAAAGAAAAAACGGAGTACGAGCCGCGGGGTCTTAGAAAGGAGCAAAATATGGTAAGTAGATGGGGTTGGTATAGTAGAGAGGAACCGATCACCCGCCGTAAAGAGGCGGGACTCCGGGCACCCCGCCCGACGCAGAGATGAATAAGAAAACAGAGAAATAAAAAACGGGAGAAGTTCTACAGGCCATAGAGAGACTATCCCAGCAAGGCAAAACGCAGAACCAATGCACCAAACAAATGCTCAGCAAAGCCAACAAGGCGCCCGTAGCCCGTAGCAATGCACGACATAAGAAAGACACAGGTCGAAAACAGGGGAAGCGTGCGAGTGCAGCGACCACTGGAGCTAGAATTCGTGCCCAATGAGGCCCATGCGCCAGGGTGCAAATATAAAGTGAACTGGATCGATGGGAACGTAGAGCAACCAATAAAAATAACGAGGAATAAACACAAACTGAGGCTGAATGACTGACCTTCTATCCTCACTTGGCAACGGGATGCATAGAAGTGTATGTAAATCATACTGTGTAAAAAAAAAGACAGGTGAAGATGCGAGTGAAAGAGGCAACGCAATATAGAAAGTCGAAATAAAAGTTAAAAGAAAACTATAGTTAAAGAGCTAGAGCCTAGATAGAAAGTGGGAAGATATGTAAGGGAAGTGGGAGGCTCGAAGACACAGCGGCCGCTAGCAGGGCCGAGCCCTAGGTAAGTAAGGGGTGTAGTAAGCCAACCAAAGTAAACATTGAGGCAAACACAAAAAAAAAAAGGTGAAGTCAGGGACTTAACCCGGCGGAGTGTCCAGTGTGGATGGATAGAGAAGAAGAAAGCACGGTAAAAAATAAGACGAGAGCGAACGGTAAAAACAAGGTGGTGACAAAGGTAATGCGGGGACGGCACGAAGCTAAAAAAATGCAAAAAGAAGCCCCAACCGGAATGTACGGGGCCATATTAAACCCACCCGGTACGGGCCAGCAGCGACAGGGAAAGAAACCACGGGGGCGGGAAACAGTGAGAACCCTGCAGGAAAGCCAGGGAAAGACTGGCCTTAAAAAAGGTGACCAGTCGGAAGAGGCAAGGCCCGGCGGAGGCTAACGGTGGCACGTGAAAAAAAAGTAACTGGTAAGGGGTTAATGGTAAATACAGAGGAATCTCCCGCAACGCTCAAGATACTGGAAAAGGTAATGGATGAAAAAGTAAAAATGCAGAAATGGGCTAGTGGGCGATAAGTGACGGGTGGGCTGAGTGGAAGGAAGGGTACGTAAGCTGTAAAATAATCAAGATAAGAGTGGTAGAGAAGGAGTAGGGGGAGTAGATTAATGTTTAGTGATATAGTACACAGTTTCTGCTGCTTAGTAAAGGAATATGGAAAAAAATGAGGATGTGAAACGGACAAGTTATTTGGTAGGCCTATGTGTTTAAAAATAGTAAGTAGAAGGTAACATAGGAGTAGGATAGAATAAATAAAAATGAGAACAAAAACATAAAAGAGACCTGTAGAGGTCAGAGTGAAACGTATACAACGAGCATAATACAAACTAAAGAAGGTAAAAAAGATACAATACAATAAAGAAAAAGAACGAAAAAAAGTAAAATAAAAGAAAGGTGATAGATAATAATGAAAATAAGATGAAAATAGAATGATAATAATAATAATAACACAAGAGCTGGAACAAAAAAGAAAAACAAATTAACACCCAATGGACGAATGGAGAAAATCAAAATAATATATATATATGTGAACAAAATAAAAAAAAGGTGAGATAAGAGAAAGGGGGAGAAAAAAAAAAGGAGGAAAAAGAATAAATACAAATAAAAAAAATGGTGAAACCACTATAAGAAAACAAAAATAATAGGAGAAAAAAATGGATAAACTGAAAAGAGTGAAAGTGACAAAGTAACATGCACGCCCATAACATGAAATAAAAAAAAGAAGAGAGAAAAAAAACGCAAAAATATATATACAACAAAGTGAAAAAACAAAGTGACAGCTACCCATACATGAAAGCCAGCAAAACATGAAACAGTAGAAACTGAAGTAAAAGAAAAGAATGAAAAGGATTACAATAACATAAAAAAAAAAAAAATCAAATAAAGGAGATCTAATATGAAATACACCAGGAGGAACGGCCTGACGAGAAGGTGCAAGGGAATGATACTACTGGACAAGACGAATGGACAACAGGAATAATGCAACAGAATGTACGATGATAGCACGCGCTAATGATATCAGGAAGCGCTAATCACTCAACCTACATAGCGACGACAACTAAAAGGTATATGAAAGAGAGTCATGACGATCCACTGAAGAAGTGGAGATAAATAGCACCTCTGTCCTCATAAGAACCCAAGCCAATCACTACCGCCGGAATCTAGACACTAACAAGATCATGGGGCGCCCGAGCAACCACTGCACCAACAGATGGAAACCATTAAATAATATAATAAAAAATGGAGAAAGACCAGTAGATTAATAGAAAGATTCTATATCTATAATGAGGGTGAGTAAGCACGGCCGAATCGCCAGGCTCACCAGCAAGCTCCAGAATACGCCCAAACCGCTCTCCGAGAGTTGCAGGGAACAGCACGGGCTCGCCTATCTATCTCCCACGTAGAAACGCCCGAGGTGTAGTAAAACGCCACCTGGCCGATGTATTCT
>JABUQX010090927.1:0-5000 GCA_015478945.1 Trachelipus rathkii
GTACAAACTGGTGTTGTATTTGTTCTCCAGAGCTTTAAGTAAGACTTGAGGGGTACAGCCTTTTTTATTTTATTTTTTTTAAAGCAAAATTATTGTTAGTGTGTCATTGTTAAATTTAAATACCTAAACAGAAACTGCCTTCAATGCAATTCCCTTAATTTCAATATGTGACATATCATTATTATATTTAACAAAAGTAAATAAGTATTATGTAACATATTTCAAAAGGAAATATTCTTTGTAGGTTTGTGAGTTGGAACTGCGCAGTTGGTTCATTTTAGTGGATTGAAACCACAAGTATCTTTTTGAGTACCAGGTCTTGAGCCAGTCGTTAGGTCAATCTTGGAGCCATAGATGCTCATTTGCAAGTTATTCGCTAAACAGGGTTAGGGATTTTTTTTTTTTTTTTTTTACAGGGTTGGGGATTTTTAGATTTTTTTATTTTTTTTTACATACAAATCAAATTTTTTTGTTCGTTTTTTAGGCACAAATTGCTTTTATAATTATTATTTTTTTTTTAAATTTGTAAATAATTTTAATTTTAACCAAATTAATAATCAGTCTAATAAATATAATTATAATTTAGTTAAGTAATTTAAATTATGTATATATATATATATATATTTGTATAAATTAATTTCGCAATAGTTGAGATCAAGAAACTAACGTTTGTTGGATGTTTAAATATACAAGTCCAATAAACAAATCTCCGGCTTTTTAATAGTCTTTCTATAATAACGGCCTGAATTGACCACGTTTAAAACTTTTGATCGTCAACTTCGGCGCCAGAGCAAGTTGAAAATAGGTCTGTAATCAGTCAGAGTTATCCAATCTAGGAATCAACCATTCCCTAATCTATTTCGTAAATCTAGATATCCATCTGGATTTCAAACCTAGTATTTTTCCAAGTAATCCAATTTTAAAAGACTTCTCTTCTAGCATTAACCATATTGTCAGAGAGAGTTTGAATCTCCAGGGAATGAAAGGGAGAAAACTTTAGGGGTTTAGAGAGATTAAAGAGGGTTTTTGAGGTGATGAGATTCTTGTAACAAAAGGTCTTGGAACTACGACGCGAGAAGCTCGTTTGTTTTGGGTGGAGATCTGCTTAACTAAAAAAGCGTAATGGATAGCTCCTTTTAAAGTAGTGGTATAGGCGCCGAAATATTTTAAGATAGAGTTTTTTTTTTAAAATCAGAAAGTCGAAACCACTTATAATATGCCACGTATTTGCATAAGTTGAGATTGTTTTATATATATTTCATCAATATATATATCCTGTAATAGTAATTAGTGGATCAGATTTTTTCTTTTTCCCTTTTTAAATTGTATATTTTTTAAATATGAAAAGAGCATTATAGATGATGTGAGATAGATTAATAAGAATCTCTTCACTTTTAAAGCTTTTCCCTGCCTTGGATCAAAGGTAAAGAATTGTTCATACTTTAAATCATAATAAATAATAGTAATAATAATATATAATAATAATGAATAAAATAATAATTTCTGTTGTAATATTTTTATTGTTGTTAAAATAAAGATGTTTTGATGAAATATTGTATTTGAAGTAATTTAATAGTTTTCTTTGAAATATAATTTGTTTAATTTTAATATTTTGATATATTGCAATTAATAATAATATTTATATATTAATAATTTTTATTCATTTTTTTAATAAAGATATTCGATTTAATATGGAAATTTCTTCGATGTGATTGCATGATATAAATTAATTGTTTTTTTGTTATAATATTGTTTATTATTAATATAGTAATACGATTAAATTAAATTTTTAATTAGCAGTACTTAACTTACCTTTTTAAAAATTATGATGTAACTTGATATCGTGAAGTTTTTCCCATTTATTCTTTTATTTTTAGGTTTTTGTAGGATCGGATGTAGTCTTTCAGACTATTTTTGTTCGGATCATTTTTAGATGTTTTTGGATAGGATGAATAAAAGCCTCTCTGGAATTGTGCGTTTTATGTCCTCCAACTGGTGTTAGATGAAATCTCTCTTCTCTGAGTGACCAGATATATTATATATATATATATTATATATATATATATAGTATATATATATATGATATAAGCTATATATATATATATATATATACTATATATATATATACTATATATAATTATATATATATCATATATATATCTATATATATTTTATAATATATAATATATATATATATATATATATATATATATACGTACTATAATATATATATTATATTACCGTATTATATATTATAATCCTATATATTATGATATATATATTATATATATGATATACCTTGAATACTTATATATTATATATATATAGTAATATTATATTTATTATATATTATATCTATTATAATAATATAGGTATATATAGTATATTATATATATATATATATACTATATATATAGGTGCCAGAGCGGCTCATAGAACAATCTCGGTTCTGGAAGCGTCCGCTGTCCGGGCTCCCCCAATTCAACTATTCATTCTTTCAACAGTCGCTCAGGTTTGTCTTTCTAGTGCAGCTGAAAATAATTAAATATTAAGCTAACACGTGTACACAGGGTGTTCTACGCATGAGATTAAAGTTGATTTAGTTTCGCTATGAAAACCAACTGTGACAAGAACTTTTAATTTCATTCGTAGCGTCGTGTCAGGCTCTCAAGAAGCAAATGTTTACATTGGAGGTTAAGTCTTCTATACCTATTAATAATTAGATCTTAAGAGGTGGTAAAGAGTTAAAGGTCATTTACAGTCCTGTTCACGAAATATTCTTTATTTCTAAAACGTTGCCAGGTCATGGTGATGATATTGTGTGCGCAGTGTGAGTGAGCAGAGAGAGAGAGAGAGAGTAAGAGAGAGAGAGAGAGAGAGAGACGAGGAGAGAGAAGGAGAGAGGACGAGAGATGAAGAGGAGAGAGCAGTTTGATCGTTTTTCTTTTCATTTTCTTCTTTTAAGGCGCCTTAACTTAAAAAATTGAGAAGTCGTATCCTTACTTTTCATCCATCTGATAATAATTCATGAATATGATCAGAGAAATAGAATATAGAGATAATAATGCTCAACAGTTTTCTTGTATAATTATTTCCAATAGTTTTTATATTTGAAAATGGTGTCTTAGTAACTTCTTAATTAGCAATTACAAAGAGGAATGTCAACAATTTTTCACATTGTTTTTCTTTTAACTATGAATATGTTTTTTAAGCGTTCGAGGTGCGTTCGGATGAGGACGTGCTTCTAGTTGTTGCTGCTGCTGCTGCAGTAACAATTGTTGGCCAAGCAAGTCATAGACTACGAAATAGACGATTTTGGGTACGTCCAAGTCTTGGTAGAGGTAGAAGAGCTCGATATGGAGGGAGTAAATTGATGAAAGATTTAATTTTAAACGATATGGACAAGTTAAATCTCGAATACAGATGATGGAGGTGAGATTTACGATAGAAATGAGACATTCCCCGATGGTAAAATTGGGATAAGAATGACTCTGAATGAGCCCCCTTGGTGGTGAATATTGGGAACTTTCTTCTCAATACCCATTATAAGTACTAGCGACATACTATATATTCATAAATATAGAATATAGAAAGCGAGGGGTCCTAGGTTCGCAACTGGTCGGGTGGGAGAATGTGAGCTAATTTCTCCTTGGGCTTGACTTCGTCTTGTTCGGACGTTAAATGAGTATACCCCTCCTAGATTAGGGCTCTGCCCGTCAGTGGTGGTGTTTATCTGTAAAAATAAATAAATAAATATAGAATGTATCTCGCTAGTTATTTCCTCGGAATAAAAAAAAATGTGGCTCATTATTTTTTGTCTATTTTAGGATTTTACGTAGTTTTTATAGTGGATATTTTCTTAAGCTTTAAAATTATACCATAAATATTTAGGTCATTTGGCTTTGATTTTGGCTATGGGATTTTTATCGCTACGCCCAAAACCGGAAATTGTGATAATTTTCTTTATTTTCGTCCGATTTTTCACCAAATAAAAAGCAGACTTCAGCCTTTTCTGACCCCCCCCCCCCTAAAACTTCGATTTCGAGTGTTTTTTTGTCTCTTTTGGTTTGCTTTGTAAATATTTTCATTTGAAGAAAAATTATATTCCTGACATTTTGGAGTTCACGTTTTACAATTTTTTTTCGAAATTACATGAAAACTTGAAATATACGAATTTGGGATTATTACCAAAAAAAAAAAAAAAAAACTTTCTTGTTTTTGTTTTTGAAACCAGATTCCAGCAATGATCCAATTCCGATCCCAAATAAAAATGGTTTTGAAAAATGAAAAAATGCTATAATTTTTTTCTGTGTAGTCGGGAGAGATAAAAAAAAAATTATTTACATCATTTCTTGTGTAAATGCAATAATTTTGCCTTTGCCTCTGGGCATGGAACAAATTTTCCACCAAAAAAACAAAAAATTTGGAAATTATATATATATTTTTTTGCATACAAAGGAATGATCTAAATAAACAAGGTACATCTCTCCAACTGTAAACGCCCTAAAAATTTGATATTGATTGGATAAGTGGAAAAAAATTAGCGCCAATTTTGTTTTTTGTTTTAAAAAAATGTGAAAAATTGCAGTATTTTTTTACTCATCAAATCAATATCAAATTTTCAGCGGGAAAACACCTTTTATATTTAGATAATTTTTTTTGTATACTCAAAAAAAAAGATTTTTTTAATTTTTTTTGTATACTCAAAAAAAAAATTTTTTTAATTTTTTTTTTTTTTTTAAATCGAAATGTTTTATTTTTCAAAACCATTTTTAGTTGTGATCGGAATTAAATCATTGCTGGGATCTAGTTAAAAAACAACAAAACAAAAACAAAAAAAAAACATTGTTTTTGCTAATAATCCCGGGATCTTCGCATAGTTCATCAAGTTTGAATCTATATTGACAAAAATTGTAAGACGTGAACTCCAAAATGTCAAAAACATACCCGAAATCGAAGTTTTACGGGTCAGAAAAGCTCAAGTTTTGCTTTTTATTTGG
>JABUQX010090927.1:10000-12500 GCA_015478945.1 Trachelipus rathkii
AAGATCTCATGAAAGTATTCATAAAGTTCCTATCACTCAAAAAAATGTTTGACAAATGCAAGAGCTGCCCATAGGAGATATGAAGAACATCTCAAAGAGTCAAAACAGAAAGAAAAAGAAGAGAATAAAAAGGTTGAAAAAGAATATTATCCATACAGATCAATAAACTTGAAGAGCAGAGAAAGATGTTAAACTGAAGGCTTTAACAGAAGAAGACGCTCTAAAATCAAAAATTCAAATGCTTGAGAAGAAAAGTTAATCTAAATCTCCCCATTTAACTTTTGTGATTGCAGTGGACGCTATTCACCTAGGCTATTAATGAAAGCTTTTATTTTCTTTTTGTATAAATAAAACTGTTTTCTTTTGGAAAAAATAAAAAAGGAGTGCTTTGGACGGCTATGGGTAAGGTATAGGCTGATTACTAAAAAAAAATATTTTTTTAAATTCATCCATGATGATGAACAATTTCTAAAGTAAATTTTCAATAATTTAATGTATGAACTGAGTAAATAGGCTGCAATAATAATTAATAGATATTTTATACACCAAAAATAACGAGCACGCTGGTCAGGGAAAATTTGCAGATTTGGTCAGGGAAAGTCAGGGAAAGTCAGGGAAATCAAATTCAAAATTTTAGTGTGAACTCTTGATATATATATATATATATATATATATATATATATATATATATATATATATATATATATATATATATTTATTGTTAGTTTTATATATATATATATATATATATATATATATATATATATATATATATATATATATATATATATATATATATATATATATATATATATATATATATATATATATATATATCCTTACTTGAATAAAAAGGAATAAAATAATCTATCATTGAGAGCAATTTCAAAATGCAAAGAATGATATATAAAAAAATAATTTTTCTTGCTCTCTTAACACCAAAATGATTGATAACTTCCTCCGTTTATATTCTGTAGCTATTATGAGCACTCAATGGCGGTTCTGTTAGTTTTTCCTTTGTAGAATTGAAAATGTGTGTTTTGAGTATTGTCAGAGTAGATAAATATCTTTTTAAGAGTGTACTTTGTGAGTGAGATGGAAGCTGAAATTCTTTGCAATCCAAATGCGACTGTATGGATTAAATTTATTTATAAAATTAGTAAAATTTTTAATGGATATCTATTGAATTATTTTACTAAGATTGATAAGTGTGGATCTATGGCTGACGAACTTCCGGAATCTATAACTGGTTTGAAAAATCATCAAGAAAACTGAAGAAATTATCTTTTTGTAAACGGGCCAACTGGAATTTCAATTTATAAATTTTTGCTTTATTTCTTTTCATTTTACGTTGATTCCGACACGAGGCATTCTCATTTTCTCATTAATAGAAACCAGTTGTTTTTTTTACAACTTCAAAAATGGCTGAAAATTTTTCATCGATGTTTGGGCGAAAATTTTTCAAAACTCTCATCACATTTTCAATATGATTAAGATCAGATGATGTCACTAATGATGGAAATTTCATTGTAGTGCATAATGGAAAAATGAAAAAGAAGAATAAATTGAAAATTATAATTAAACTTATAACCTATTCGCTCGTAATTACAGATTTCAAAAGATATTGAAGTGTTTTAAAGAAGGTTCAATATCTTGATACATCTCAACCTCATTTAGAGCTTCAACAAGTGCTATAAAATCCTCTCTAAATCGTAACAGTCCATTGTAACTTTCCATCAGCGCTTTTTTCGTGTTAGTTTTGTTCATTTTGTCTCTGGAATAATCTTTCCTATTTTTCCTATTAAAATAGTTGTTAGCTTTGGTGACCTAAAATAGCATCTAGTTTTTCCCTCCCCCTTTGCCAATGAATGCGAAGAACAATTAACATAAAATATCCCTAGATAGATATATTTGACAGCTTGAACACTCCTATATCTTTTCTTCAATCGTTATCTAATGAGAAAGTCACTTTTATTTTAGCCTTCATAGTATTTGCCTCCGCTACAATTCCTCCTTTTGTGTCTTCATTAGCCACTAAACTTAAGAAATCTTTATCAACCTCAAATACGTTTTCCTCATCTACTAATATATACTCTTAATTTGTTTTATTATTATTATTATTATTATTATTATTATTATTATTATTATTATTATTATTATTATTATTATTATTATTATTGTTATTATTATTATTATTATTATTATTATTATTTATTATTATTATTATTATTATTATTATTATTATTATTATTATTATTATTATTATTATTATTATTATTATTATTATTATTATTATTATTATTATTATTATTATTATTATTATTATTATTATTATTATTATTATTATTATTATTATTATTATTATTATTATTGTTATTGTTATTGTTATTGTTATTGTTATTGTTATTGTTGTTATTATTATTATTATTATTATTATTATTATTATTATTATTAATATTATTATTATTATTATTATTATTATTATTATTATTATTATTAT
>JABUQX010090927.1:25000-27500 GCA_015478945.1 Trachelipus rathkii
TATTACCTTAAGTGATTAAAATAGATATTTCTCAACTATTCAGTAGAATGATTATGTATGACGATCGTATTAAATACTGTGGATGAATAAAGGATTAAAATAGTATTTCTCAACTCTATATTATAATATAGTATGGATTAAAGCAAGTTACTAGTGTTTCTTTTGAGTAAGAGCTCATATACTGTTGCATTCTTGAGGCTATGAGTCGAGCGATGGCACTTAATTTGAAGTAAGTAGCAATAATAATGAATAAGTGATAGATAATAATTAAGTAGAGTAAGTGAGATAATAATAATAGATAAGTGAAATAAGTAGAGTCAATAATATGATGACAAATAATTGTATTTATTAATGTAGTTGCTGAATCGGCATAATTAAATTATGGTACCGGCATCAGAGTTTTATTACCTTTTTGTCGTTTAGAATCGGGATCGTTTACTAAACATTTATTTTTGATAATTAATCAAATAGAATTGATTTTCTTAGACGTTAATAACAAGACCCAGTCACACGATAGCTTTTAATGTTATCTCGTCTGTCTAGAAAGGGCAAAGGACCGCATTAAGAAATCCCATCACACTAGGGGTGGTGAAGGAGAAAAATTCGGTGAGTGGGCACTGTCAAGAATCAAGAGCCGGAATATGTTAGTACATTATACGAAGCAAATGTGTTTACCCTTCAGGAGATGTGGAATATATCTTTTTACCGAAAAACAATATTGATGACGAAAAGGTGGATATATAAGTGGATGGAGGTATTGGACTCTGGCGAGGGTCTGAGAGATGGATGCTTGAAGTTATAGAGACGATTTAAGCATAAAGAGAACTCATTGATGGAACAGTTAGGTCATACAACAGAACTCATCCTCAATGGAACAAAGATATCGTACTCACGAAAAGTGCAGTTTAGTGTAAGAGTTACGCATACCAGATACTGTGTTCGCAGTATATTTCTGGTGGCACTAGTATAGGGGAACGAGACCACATAGGTCCTAATATATAAAGCCGACTTAATAACCGATGAACCACAATGTATGGTGACAGAAACCGCCTAGTATTTTCAATCTCTGACACATGTTAAAATTGAAAGGATAATGTGTTTTCAAAGGGGTCAAAATGGCTAGGATGTCCATAACTCGGCAACCGCTCTTGCTGGAAATTTTATTCAGGACTCAAATGTTGCAAAAATTTCATGTTTCTATGCATTTAATTCACTATAGTATCAGTATGATTTATAGTGAGTGAAAAATAACGAATTGTTTCTCCTCTTAATATATCATTTATTTGGGAGAGACATTATATAACTGAAAGAAGATTCCTAAAGTTTGAGAACACAGAAGGATACGTAAGAACTCAAGTAGTATATTGAGACTGTAGTAATTGAGCGTAGTTATAAACTACTTTGTAGGTCTTGAGATGTTTGCAAGTATTACTTGCATGAAGAAGATATTACAACGTTACATATGAGTTGGAGGTGATTCAAATTGAGAATAAAACATCCGAGGGCAGTTTAAAGTGAAATTAGAGAAAAATGTTGGAACAACTTCAGCTTTAGTAGTATTTAAGACAACTTTTGAGGCGTCGGAGGAAATAACAGATTGGAAAGATGAAGAAAGAAGTCAGTTGGAAATGAAGTATGGAAGTTGATATAACAAAAAATCGTGAAGAGGAGTCGGGAGTCGACGCAATAAAAATAGTTTGACGTATTACCAGAAAAAACATTGTATTTTGTGCAACGTCTAATTTCTATTTTCAGTTGAGGAAAGTGTTTTGAGTGCTGTTTCGCTTGGATGTAAATTATCCGTAGTTTCCGATGATGAAATATAAGCATTAGGATATTCCAGAGTTTGAAAGCACAACCCAGTTACAAATTGAACGAGAACAAGCAAACAATTAAACCAAGATTTGTGAGTTTTTAGTTGAAGGAAAAGAGTTGTACTTACTCCATATCATAGAGAATAAGTTCGGTTAATAAAGCGCTATTTTCACTCCCAGGAGTCAATACTGCCGAGTAGTAATCAGGATTCCATGAGATATTAGTAAAATACGACCACACTTTCCGTCTAGAATCTAGATTGTAGCATCAGCATGTCAAAAATGATTGCTCGTTTAATGGCAGAGGTCGTTCTTGAGGAAGATTGAAGAGATAGAAGAGGAATATAGTATGATGATCGAAGAAACTCAGAAAAGGAAACACCTTTACAATATATGAAATATAAAGGTATGAAAGAAATTGTAATGTCACTTTCATTTCCAAAAACGATCTAAGATTAGGAGGAGGAGATACATTAACTAACTGATCGAAATGCTGTTGTCATCTTAGGAACAATAATAAGGCTATTTGACAGTGGTAACTGGTGAACATTGAAATTGTTCAGCAAGTATTGTAATTTCAGAAAGAGAGAAGTAGATTAGGAGGGTTGATCGTTGCAAGCTCCCCCCTAATCAACCAAAGTATCATGAATTTTCAGTGATATAATAGTATATATATATATATATTA
>JABUQX010090927.1:52500-57500 GCA_015478945.1 Trachelipus rathkii
ACATTCCTTTACTGACTCAATCCGCTTTTTCTTCGGTCTCCAGCCGGTCGATTCCCAGCACACTCACCACTATACATCTTCTTAATCAACCGACTATCATCCATCCTTTCCTTATGATCAAACCATCTCAATGTACTCTCGTTTATTCTCTCATTTACGAGTTTCTTCACACCACATAACTCCCTAACACGTTCATTTCTCATTTTATCAATTCTTCACACTTAACACGCCCCTAAGATTGTCCATCTGAGCACATTGTACCTTAGATCTATACCTCTTTATCCTATATATATATATATATATATATATCATATATATATATATATATATATATATAATATATATATTATACTATATATATATATATATATATTATATATATATATATATATATATATATAGTATAATATATATATATTATATATATATAATATATATATATATATATATAGTATATATATATATAATATATATATAATTATTTCTTTCAACTTAAACTCATTATTATATATTATATATATATATATATAATATTTGTTCAACTTAAACTCATTGTTTTCATTATTTAATTCGCGATATTTTTTCCGAAATCCTTTTCAGTTCTGTATGGCTATCAAGTAATTGTTCCAGAAAATCTGCCAGAAAGAAATTACAACGCCAGTACGAACAGTAATAACAATAGAAAGAAGAAGAAAAAACACAGAAAACGATATCATGAGGTATATGTGTGTGTAGTTTTTTTTATCTTCATTGTTTGTTGATTTTAAATGAATGTTAGCAGTGCTCAACCTTGGGTATACTTTAAGTATTTCAAAAACAAAAAATGTTGTGAAGCTTCATTATTAAAA
Organism: Trachelipus rathkii; assembly: GCA_015478945.1. Classification (NCBI taxonomy): domain Eukaryota; kingdom Metazoa; phylum Arthropoda; class Malacostraca; order Isopoda; family Trachelipodidae; genus Trachelipus; species Trachelipus rathkii. The sequence continues at coordinate 53,349 of JABUQX010090927.1, forward strand.
AATAAGTAAAATTGTAATAATATCTACTAGTTATGGGACGATGAATCGGAAGCGGTATTGAGAATCGGGAATTTTTTTCTGAAATCGGAAAGACCATTTTTGTTAGGATTGGAAATGGAAATTATATTAGCATCGTCCAATCACTAATATCTACTAACTAAGTGCTGAAATAATTGCAATAACGTTAAATATAGTTTATAAGTAGGTTAAGTTGGCCTTCGTATGAAAGGGTGTGTGTGTATGTATGTATGTATGTATGTATGTATATGTGTGAGTTCACTTATAGGATTTAAGAGGGAGGATAATTTTTGGTTTAAATTATTTGAATCTTTACCATTAGAGTTTGGAATTCATTACCAGAATCTATAATGTAGGGATTGAAATATTATTGTCCAATTTGATTCAAATATTGTGCTATGATTTCTATAGCGTAATGTATTAAGATGTCTAAAGTGCTTTTCCTGTTTCATTTGATCCCAAGGCTTTAAGGATTACTAGTAACGATTTTCGAGTAAAAGAAAGGTGGAGCTTAGATATATATTATAGGGATTAAATAATATACTTTTCAATTTATAACTACTACTATTTACAGGATAATTATTTGGACACTGAACTTTATGCTGGAGAACCATTTGTCGCAACTCCAAATGGTTATGTTGTTCCTATGGACACTTCTCATCTATGTCAATTGCACGGGTACCAGTATCTTCCTAACATGTTTCCTCACATTATGTCAGAAGAAGGGTTCGTCTCTATAGACCATCCGTATATGCGCGAACATTATCGTGATATATCCCACCGGAGACTAAATAATTATGGAGAGAGAGAAAAAAGGAATAGATATTCAAGACATTACGAAGAATATAGAAAGAAAACATTAGCAGAAGAGCAGCAACAGCAAGAAAAAAATTCTCTGCCAAAAGATATAATAGAATCGGCCGATTCAGGAGTTTCAGAGTCAGAGGAACTGGCTCATTTAAGTCTAACAAAGAATATTAATGAGGTTCATAAGGAAATTGATGATGATAAAGAAGTTTCCTCCAGGAAGAGTAAAGGTAGAAAATCATCCTCAAATTTTAGTAATGAGGTTGATCAAAACCAAAGTTTAGAAAACGAGAAACCCAAAAGCTCCAAAAAGAAAAAGAAGAATCGAAAAAAAAATAATAAAAAAGATATTGTCGAAATTTTAGAGCCTGATTTTTCTTCCTTTGATAGCCCGACACCTAGGTTTGAAGTAAGCAAAAATGATGAGCTCTTTAAGTCAAAGCAGAACAAAAACATTAAAAGCAAAAAGAAAAAATTAGTCAATGTAACGGAAGATGTTAAAGGTGAAAAAAATTCTTTGCCTTCTAGTAATAAAAGCAAAAAATCAAAAACTGATATTAAAAACTCCACTGCCAAAAGTTCTGATCAGAAAATTGCCTCACCTTTACCGAAAATTGCTTCGCCTTTACCGAAAATTGCCGCACCTTTACCGAAGATTGTCTCGCATGTACCTTCGCCTGCAGAGAAAACCGTTAAAACAGATTCTAAAGGTAATCCTAAAAATAAGAAGGTTGGTAAAGGCAAAAATAAAAATAAATCCCAAAAATTGAAAAAGAGGGAACCCCAAACTTTGGAAGAGAAAGAGGAATTATGTTTCGCTGAAGCATCTAACCAATCAGAAAGTCTTCTAGACTCTAGTCTAACCCAAGATGATGGAATTATTTCTGCTCAGGTACCTGAAATATCTCAAACCGAGGAGATTCCTTTGCACGAAACTTCTGAATTTCAAACTGAGGAAAGTTTTGCCTGTGCCAGTTCGACAACCGAACAGGATCTTCTAAGTCAAGAAAGTGGCATAGGTGTAGAAAGTGAAGAATCTTTAAATTACAATGAAAGTTATGACGCTAGTATTTTATCTCAAGAAGAAGAATTAAATGCGAACGTACAGGACACTGCAGAGCAAAGTGACGAAAGCAAAGATTTCCATGAACTTGGTAACGAGAATTCCGTGAAATGTTTTGATGATGATGAGATGACATCGAAAAATGTTACATGTTCTGATAATGAGGTGATATCAGAGAATGTCGTTACTTGTTCTGATAATGAGATGACGTTAGAGAATGTCGTTACTCTTTCTGATAATGAAACTGTACCAGAGAATGTCATTACTTGTTCTGATAATGAGATGATATCAGAGAATTTCGTTACTACTTCTGACAATGAGATGACATCAAAGAATATCTTTGCTTGTTCTGGTATTGATATAACATCAGAAAATGTCTTTACTTGTTCTGACAATGAGATGACATCAGAGAATGTCGTTACTTGTTCTGAATATGAGAAGACGATAGAGAATGTCATTACTTGTACCATTGATACCGAGGAAATTATTACTGAGAATTGTGAAAATTCACCAAATTCAGAAATTGAAGATAACTATATCTATATAGCAGATTCTACTATTCCAACAAGTGAATTGGATTCAGAGTCATTACAGAAAACGAGTCTTGTAACATCCGAAGACCTTTTGTGCCACTCTGAAACTATCGTTAAAGATAATACCAGTAATATTTGCGATATTAACTTGGATAGGGATATCGAATGTGATAATTTAGCTTTAAAAGCAATTACAGAATTAGCATCGTCGTCATCAGAAAATTCAAATCAAGTTGTATCTTTTAAAGATCTTGGAGTGACAGAAGCTGTAAAAAGATGGATTAGAGATGTAACACCTGAAAAAGCCTTCTGTATAACTGATGAAACTCGTTCCATTATATTTGCAAAATCCAAAGAATTAACAGAAATTGAAAGCGAAGAAGAGAGTGATTGTGAAGAAATAAACGAAGCCTCAAAACACAGACATCAGTCAAAAAACGTGCTAAGCAACCCTTCCGTTGCATCACACAGTGAATGTTCACTGGGTGCAAGTAGCGAAAGGGTTGCTTCTTTAACTTCCTCTTTCACCAGAGAAACTGAAAATGCTAAGGCTCTTCAAATAATTAATTCTGTTAACTCTCAAGACTTTGACAAAGAAAATTTTAATTACTTGAGTCGTGAACGCTTATATTCATCATCATCGTCGAGTTCCTCATTCCCATTATGTCCTCCCCCTGAGGATTCTTCCACGCTTTTAGATGACCCGCGGGTATACGACCCCTCTGTGTATTCGAAATATTATCAGTTAGGTGCAGATATTCAGATGACACCTTCAAATTCTTCCACGAGGGAGTCTACACTCTCCCCCTCCTTTGTGGGATCAGAAGATGTTGATTTTCGCTCGGAAAATGAATCTGCTACACCAACTGAAAATTATACCATTTCAATTGCAACAGAACTTCTAAAATCGGAAAAGATAATAGCCAACATGGCTCACATCTCTCCGTCCTTCTGCAAAGATGCTCTTCCTATGCCTCATTGTGGATCTACGGCGTCGTGTTCCGATATTAATTCTGAAATTTATAATAATGAAACAGAAAGAGGAATTGAAGTTTCTGGTCTTGGTTATTCCGAATCAAGTAGTGGCATCGGATCCTCTCTTGCTTCTACTCCAAATACTAGTCCTTACCATCAGTTCCCATCTGAAACCAACAATACTGATTCAAGACAGAAATTGGAGCCTCATCCACTTGTGAACTTGAGTGTAGGTGAAGGCCCACTACCGTGCAGAACTATGTGTTGCTCTGTTATGTGAGAGAATAATGGCGTTTAACGTTTCAGAAACTGTGTAACTGTTCTTGCTTTGCACAGATCCTTTAGTTTCAATTCTCTGTTGAGATTTTTCGCGGGCCATAAAAGTGTTGTTAATAAACAATATTGTTGTATACCCTGTGCCTTAACAGGGAGAGACTTTAGGGTGTAATTAGAATAACTTTTGTTTTCGTCAACACATTTTTTGTATTTCATGTCCCATTGATTCAGAACTCTCCTCACTAATACCTCGAGTGTTGAGAATCTGAACATTGACAAAATGTTACAAAAGCGCCTCACCCTTGTGCTCACTATTTGTTGTATATTAACGTGTCATTGAGATATATATATATATATATATATATATATATATATATATATATATATATATATATATATATATATATATATATATATATATATATATATATATATATATATATCTTTATATATATATATATATATATATATATATACTTA
>JABUQX010090927.1:60000-90560 GCA_015478945.1 Trachelipus rathkii
ATTAAGAAATGAAATTAAATGCTTATTCTAATACTTGACCACTGCATTGAAAATTTAACCATATTTATAAATATATATATATCAACTAGATGTTCACATAGACTTCCTAGTTTCTTTTTCTCCGTTATAGTGACATTCATTTTCGCATATACGATTTAGAAGAACAAAATAATAATTAAAACTATTGCGAAGTTGATCGATCTCAGCGAGCTTCATATACCGCTTACAGTAAACTGTATTCATCGCCCTCCTCAAAATTTGTATTTAAAAAAAAGCTTATAAACGTAAGTGGCCGGCAAAAATTCTGTATCAGTTTTTATAATTTATTTAAATACCTCCACATCATTATTTTTTTTTAAAGATAGTTTAGATTACCACTCTTTTCATTTTTCTCATTCATCATCATTTATAACGTTTAAATAAATAAACTGTTTCGAATATTCCAATGTTCATGAATCGAAGCGCAGTTGGACTGTTGATTTTTTTTTTAAAGTTTAAGTTGAATTAAAAGTTGTATTTTCATGTCCGTCTTTTTTTTTACCCTATTCTACATATTTATAAAACTATATAAAACCAGTAGAACTTTTTCAACTAAAATCTTGGTGATTCAACAATGATTAATGTTTGAGTCGATAAAACTAGTAACAACACTGAAAAGGGGAGGAAAATTAATGTCGGGGGAATCTATCCGGAATTACTCGAAAGTATTTTAACTGCCAGACTTCAGCAACCTTAGCCTCAAATCAAAAACGGTTTTATAAGACACTAGGTATAAGTGCTTTCATTTTCGAACTCGAATCAATGGGGCTCATTTTCTTTACTTTCCTCTAAATGTTTTGTTTATATATGTCTATATTTTTCATTTATCCTCGATTTGTTTCCCACTAGATGTGGGGTAGGATGCGTAACATGCACGGAAATAGGATAATTAAGTAGAAGAGCATGAAGTAAGTCGAAAGGAAAGATCTCCACCCCCACTCCGCAATCCCTTCCATACCCTTGAGTGAGAGCTTGTCGCAGTTAAAAAAAAAAACTACCCTTGGGCTCCACAAGCCTACAACGGATCCTCACTGTGGTATCTTGTCAATGCTGAGTTCATCCCCTGTGCCAGGCCCACAACCATACCCACCTCACAAAACTAAGATATTCGTATTATGCACATTTCTTATCGCATCTACCAATCTCAACATTCCTTTCCTTCAGACATTTCTTTATTGATTCAATCCTTTTTTTCTTCGGTCTCTCAGCTGGTCGATTTCCAACACACACACCACTATACAATCCGCTTAACCAACCGACTATCATCCATCCTTTCCATATGACCAAATCATCTCCCTAATATGCTCATTCCTCATTTTTCAATTCTTTTGACGCCTAATTCTTTCTTACCTACACACAAGGATACATGAAAGGTGCAATCTATAATAGTTTTTTTTTTTTTTGATTTAGTGTACAGGACCCACCACGGCTCACAATGAAGCGGCCACACTGGGCTGAAAATCAGCACCATGGGAGGGCCCTGTCATATATATGTTTCAAATGTCAAAGAAAGATTTGATTGGTGAAATGAATATTCAGACACAAAATCAGTAATAAAACTAATAAATATTATCCTTGCATTGTTAATGGTCTTAAGATTACATAACAAAATCAAATACTATAAAGAATATTCACTTCTTGAAGATACAAGAAAATAGTGTTACTGATAAAGTGGGAAGATTCAGATAAGATATGGGATAATCTTTTGAAAGATAAAATAAAAATAGTAAGAAAAATAACTGACAGCGAATAGGGTCAAGATAGGAGACAATCAACAGAAGATATGATGGAACAGATTGCCCGGGGTGTGGCGACGTGGAATTTTGCAAATGGGAGGAGGGTCTCGTGACATATAGTGACTGTGAGTGATATTAGTGTGGCCAATACGGAGGCGTGCAAGTATCACCTCATGTAAGCGCTTTCGTCTGTGGGAGGAAGACCACTCACCGATATTCGGCTTTATGTTTCTGAGTTTCCTTCCCGCCGATCACTCGTCCAACACTCTTGCCAACAAGATCGAAAACCCTTGCCGGAGAGCAGAATAGTAATCCCAGTTGATGGGAGGCGAAGCCTTGTCGAGATGGCATCCGGGAGGTACCTGGAACAACTCCGAGAAGGAGGCGGCCATTTGGCCTCTCTGTCAGCGAGTTACCATGAGAGGTCAACATAAAATAATTGTTTCTTACGGGGGAGGGGAGAAGTCGAAGAAATTGTTGTACAGCTGATACCATTGCGTTTTAGAGATAAGGGGTTTTAGCGCTTGCTTAACACTTCGAAGGAAATCCTAGATAAACAACATAATTTGATCTGGTTGGGATTAAATTCAGAAAGGGCAATCATTATAATCGTTAACTCTGCTGTAAAATTGAAGCATGAGGGGAGGGTATGAGAGAGGTTGCAGTCAGGAAAAGGCCTTAGCGCCCTGTCCTATTTTAAACCGTCAGTAACACTGCAGTCAGTCTGTCGTGAACTGCAGCGTGAGACAATGATCTTTGTACTAGACACAGTTGACTGGGTGGAGAGAGATGTCAAAACTAACAATACAGTGGGGAGAGAATAGCCAAAAGGTGTGTACCTTCGTCAAAAGGCGGCACCTTTTGAAAAGGGATGTTAAAGGGAAATTAAAGATGTTATAAACCGTCTTTGCAAATGGCCAGTAATTAGGATCCTGAGGTACCTCTGCAGGATCGGTGTCAGGGCAGACGGTATTGGGGTTTGAAAACGAATGGAACTTGTACACATTATTCTCTTCAAAGAGAAATTGGCATCACATTGGATTCAACTTCAAGGCTCACCTGGGGGGACGATCGAAAAGCTCCAGTGGATATACGGATCCTTCGTTTTGAATGGGATCTAACAGGTGTGGTAGTGTTATGGAGGCCTGACCATATACTGCACATAAATAGTCCAGTTTTGATGATTAGGGCGATTTAGAGACGTAAAGGGATTTGCGATCCAGCACCCCAAATTTTGAGGCGAGATGACGTAACTGGTCAAGTACGCGATGATGAGTTGTTTTTAGGTGTTTAATATGCCGGTGCATGTATTTAAGTTCATCTAGGATGAGTCCTATAAATTTGACCTGTGAAGTTACAGGGAATGGGCGAACCATATAAGGTTAGGTTCACTGGGAGAAGGTGGCAAGTTCTTCGATTCCCTTTTCTTAAAAAGCACTGCTGAGGTTTTGGTGGAGAAAATGGAAGCCATGAGAGCTAGCCACTGCGAAATATTTTCAATAGCTAGTTGAAGTTGCCGTTCCAGAAAAGGCAGCCTGGCACCGGCTATGTATAATGCTAAGTCATCAACATATAGAAAAATTGACAGTCACTGGAATAGAGGTAAAACAATATCATTAAATCCGAGCAAATAGTAGTACACTTAGAACACTGCACTACGGAACGCCTTCATCCAGAGTAAAGTGGCGTGATGAAACAGAAGAGCAACGAACTTGCATGGATCTGTTTGACAAAGGCATTTAATGAAAAGGAGGGAGTTGTCCGCGAAAACCAAGCAATGGGGTTTAAGGAGGATCCCAGTTCTCCACGTTGTGTCGTAAGCTTTTTCAGGGTCAAAAAAGACGCAGAACCATCCCACTAGTTGAAGGCTTCCCGGATGTCATGGTCTGGACTTAACAAGGGGTCCGCGATCAAGACGATTTTGCGAAAAACAAACTGGAAGTTTAGAAAAAAGCTTGGCGACTCTCCAAAACAGGGAGAAGAAAGCGGCCATAAACCATTTCTCCATTAATTTACAGGTATGGCAGGTCAGTGAAATTGGTCTTTGGTTATCCGCCAGCTTCGGATCTTTCCCAGGTTTGGAGATAGGAATTACAAAAGCTGTAGTCCAAATAGATGGGAAAGAGGATTCGATCCAGATTCTGTTATATAGATCCAGCAAAAATGCTGATGCTGAGGGATGTATATGACCCGGGCATGATATACAATCATGTACAGACTAAGAGCACCGTCTTTACTATTCGCAGGTGCAGTTTGATACTCTGCAAGTGTAAAAAGACGGTTGTAGGTATGATCTTCCCCTTTCGCTGTTGAAAAGTCTGGCAGTGCTGTGTCAGTTCTCAGTTTTTGAAAGGCTTCAGTGTAGCGGAATGAACTATAATAGTAAATTAGTAATATTAGTTCATGGTTCATTTGTGATTAGGAGAGTCTACTCCCATGTAAGAAGATTGTGGATAAGACCGCAAGATGGGGGCGAACAACTTTGTACTGGAGTGACCTGGGATATACCTTGCATCCAAAATGCCCAATGGGAGGTAGTCCAATCTCTTCGAGAGCGCTACTCCCTCACTCTGTCCTTTTAGCCGCCTCTTATCACACGCAGAACATACGATATGGGTGGGTATTCTTACAACTATACATAGAGATGTCAGTCATAATATATTATCTTATCTTCATCTTCCTCTTTTCCCCAAGACTGGGGGTAAGGTGCGTAACAAGCATCGGAAAAAAAAGTAGTAGAAGAATATGACACTAGTCGAAAAGAAAGCCCATCCTTACCGCACCATCAATACCTATTAGTGAGAACTTATCGCAGTCAGAAAATCCACCCTAGAGCTTCACGGGACCGCGACGGACCCTCACCATGGCATATCGTCAACTGTAGGGTTCATCCCCTGGCCCAGGTGGGCCACAACCACCCACCTCACAAAACCCCGCCATTCACTCCTATTATGCACCTTTATTCTCGCCTCTGCCAATCTCATTTCTCTCCTTCAGACATTCGTTTACTGACTCAATCCACTTTTTCTTCGGTCTCCCAGCCGGTCGATTCACAACACACCACTATACATTCGCTTAACCAACCGACTGTCATTCATCCTTTCCACATAAACCATCTCGACGTACTTTCATTTATTCTCTCATTTACACCTTCCTTTACACACTTAACTCTAATACGTTCATTCCTCATTTTATCAATTCTTTTCACACCTAACACGCCCCTAAGATTGTCCATCTGAACACATTGAACTTTAGATATATACCTCTTATTCCAGACCATAGTCTCACTACTATACATTAACACAGGTAACAACATATCCTCATGTAAGACTCTAGCGCACTCAAGACTTAGTCCCTTTACATCCACCAACGTTTAAATTGTTTAATACCTTCCTGCCATTCACAACTTTTTCCTACTACACTCTGCATCATCAGTTTCCTTTTCATCCAACATATATCCTAAATATTTAAACTCAGACACTTGTTCCAGCTGCTCACCATCTAACATAACTTCACACCGAGGACTGCCCTCACTCACAACCATAACTTTACTCTTATCTACGTTTACTTTTAAACCCCCCCCTTTTTACACACCCTGCCAAATCTTTCTACCAATCCTCTCAAACTCTCTTCAGATTCACCACGCAAAACCAAATCATCTTCATATAATAGGTAGGGTACCCTCCACTCACCTCCATTCTAACACCATTTCCTGCCACCCCCATCTCTAATTCTTTCATAACCCCATCCATATACAAATTGAATAACCAAGGGGACATAACACATCCCTGCCTCACTCCGCTATTAATATTAAACCAATCGCTTTTGACACCATTTATTCTTACACACGCTTCACTATCGTCATACATACTTTTGATTCCATTCAGAAGCTTACCACTATCACCATTTATTACTAACACCTGCCATAGAGCTTCCCTATTAATCCTATCGTACGCCTGTTGCAAATCCATAAAACCTAAATACAGTTTATTCTTCTTCTCCTTCATTCGTTTCAATGTAAAGATTTGATCCACACATTCTCTACCACTCTTAAACGCACCTTGTTCAACAATCAGTCCTTCAGTCACTCCACGCACTCTTTTGACTAAAATACCAGCATATATCTTCCCTACAACACTCGATAAACTAATTCCCCTTATCTTCCTTACCATTATATAAGGGTACTATTACTTTCCTCCAATCCCTCGGAACTATACCCTCCATAAACGCTCTATTACACAACTTCCAAATCCAATCAATCACCATCTCGCCTTCGTTCTTGATCATTTCACCAGTAATTTCATCTATACCTGCAGATTTACCATTCTTCAACTTTCTCACTCTACCCATTACCTCCTTGCTAATAACCTCATCCCCAAAATACCTATTCCTTCTTGCACCATCAAATCCACACACATTCACTATCAAATCTTCATTACTGTTAATATTATACAGATTCTTGAAGTGTTCTTTCCGCACTCCCTTCACATCCATTTCATCAGTTACAAAAGCACCATCCCTATTCATTGTTCTAAGCAGGTTCCCCTTATTCTCATTCTTAACCTTTCGCACTTCCTTCCAGAAGAGCTTCCTATTCCCTTCTAAGTCCCCATTCATCCTCCTTCCAAACTGTTCATTTACTTCTTTTCTCCTACGTATGCCCTTTTAGTATTTCTTTTTTCTTCCATATATACTTCCAAACATCTTTCGTTTGAAACCTCATCATTGGCCTTTAGTACATTCAATCACGCTTTTTTTTACTTTTAACCGCTTCCATTACCTTTTCATTCCACCACTCACTGTTAACATTCTTACTTCCTACTTTAGCACATCCACATACTTCCTTTGCACCGCTAACAATTGCTTCCTTGTTCAGATTTGTTCAATTTCAACTTGTTCACATTCAACTGATTTACTTGCGAGTGCTCTTAGATACTTATCCTTATTACCTTGTTCACTTAACTTCTCACTCTTAATTCTACCCACTTCTTTCCGTATCACCTTCCTCTCCATCCAAGCCCCCACTAACTTAATTTTACATAGAACAACATAATGATCCGATAATCCCATTCCTAACCCTCTCACTGATTAAATATTCAACACATACTTCAACATCTTCTTCACCAACACAAAATCAATCATACTTTTCGCTTCGGAACCATCTCTACCTACACCAACTTTAGTATACTTATTGGGAATTTAACCCAATGGTAGCCTAACGCAGTAAGAAACACACAACAAATTATTTACTCACCACAATGTTCTCTTCTCTTCGGGATTGACAAAGATTATACTTAAAGTATAGAATTAATAATACGAACTTAAACAATGCTTTTTCACTTAGGTACCAAAATGTACCTATGGTTTTATTTACAGTGATTTGACTTATTACAAATAACACAATACTGAGCCACCTTACTTGGTAACCCACCCTACTACCTTTACTACGAGCCAGACCTAAAGTACGCGCACCCAGACCTAAACACCAAGATGATTCACGGGTATATTACCAAAGGAAGGAGGCTATATTTACTTTCTTTATCACTGATGTTATGCATGAGTACAGTTCATTTTTTTAAATTTGACTTACCGAAAAAAAGATATAAAATATATGAAAGTAACTATACAAGAATTATCAAAATCAATGAGCAGTGAACATTCGCTAGTTCACCACCAGCCGAAATAGTCGTCTGGTCACTAACAAAAACACTCCTCCCCAACACTTGTAGACATTTCCTCTATACGTCTATCAGGCAATCATCATCATCATCGCTCTACCAATCCAATGCCAAACATCAAACATCATCTTCTTCAATCCGACACAGCACACCACACCTAATATAAGAAAAAAAACAATCACTTATGGATACTCACATATATATATATATATATATATAACTATATATATATATATATATATATATATATCACATATATATATATATATATATATCTTTATCTTTCTTAACTGCTATATATATATATATATATATATATATATATATATAATCCACCTTTCCCGGCCCAAGACTGGGGGTAAGTTGCGTAACATTCCCCGGAAACAAAAGTAGTGCAAGAATGACATGATTCTAAAAAAAAAATCATTGATTTTTTGATTTTTTTTTAAAAAAATCAAAAAAATCACCAACCCTGGTAGAAACTATATGGAAATTAGTTTATTGATTATTATAGGGAAGAAATATTCTGGTATTCTGGTTGAAACAGTGATTCGAGTGACTGGGAGACTAATTGGTGAAGAACAAGGGGCGTTTAGAAGTGGTAGAGGAATGTGTGGATCAAATTTTCACATTGAAACAAATGATTGAGAAAATGAAAGAATAAATTGTATTTAGGTTTTATGGACTTGCAACAGGTGCATGAAAATTAACAGGGAAGCTCTGTGGCAGGTATTAGCGATATATGGTATTGGTGGTAGGCTTTTGAACGGAATCAAAAGTATGTATGTATGACGATAGTGAAGCCTGTGTTTATTGTATGCGGATGGTTTGGGTTTGTGCGGCGAGTCTGAAGAGAATTTGGGAAGATTGATAGAGGGGTTTGAAAGTAAATAGAGATGAGTAAACTTATGGAGGCGAGTATGGAGAGTCCGAGGTGTCTAATCAAGTTGTATGGTGAGCAATTGGAACAAGTATCCGAGTTTAAATATTTGAGATACATGTTGGTTAAAAAGGGAACGGATGATGCAGAATGTAGTAGGAAAGTTCTGAACGGTAGAAAGGTGGCTGGTGTTATTAAATATTTGGTGGATGTAAAGGGACAAAGTCTTGAGTGCGGTAGGGTTTTGCATGAGGGTATGTTGTCACTTGTGTTAATGTATTGTAGTGAAACTATGGGTCTGGATTGAGGTATAGATCCAAGGTTCAAAGTGTTCAGATGGACAATCTTAGGGGCGTGTTAGGAGTGAGAATTGATAAAATGAGGAATGAACGCATTAGGGAGTTGTGTGGTGTGAAGAAAGGCGTAAATGAGATTAAACGAGAGTCATTGAGGTGGTTTGGCCATATGGAAAGATGGATGATAGTGGCGAGTGTGCTGGGAATAGACTGGCTGGGAGACCGAAGAAAAAGTGGATTAATCAGTATAGGAATGCGTTTTCATAGACGAGAAGGTACATAACAGGAGTGAATGGCGGGGGTTTGCCCATGGGAATGAACTCCACATTGACGATATACCACAGTCAGGTTCCGTCGCAGTCCCGTCCCCTAAATGGATTTTCTTGATTGCTACAAGTTCTCACTTGGGACTGTAAATACGGGCCTTTCTTTTCGACTTGAGTCATGTTCTTCCATTACTTTTCTGTTTCGGCGTTGTTAGCGCCATTATTATGATACTACACGTTCACATTCTTTTAATTTTATAGTGGTCTTGTAGCAAATGAATGACATACAATTTAAGACATGTTTCCGCTCGCGTACAAATTTCATGACTAATTGATATTTTTATTAAGCTAGCTCCACATTAATTGCATACTAGTTCAGAACTAGTTAAGTATAGGATACTAGGGCTTTAAAGTCATCAGATCGATAACTTCGCAATCTCTATAAAAGAAACTAAAGCTTAAGTATTTATTTGACTTCACCCCAATATGTCAGGCTTGCTCGATCGTAATTTGCAAGGCTGAAACTGTCAAAATACTTTTATAAGTTAGTAAATTTAGTTTCCTCCGTTAAAAGTTTTACAAAACTTCACAAATACATTTGAAATACATTCATATACATACATTCCATACACGGCTTGGAATACCACTGCAATATTTTTTTTCCTTTATTTTATAACTTGGCTTCTGATATCATCTAACCTCTAACGAAGAACCAGTTAAAAATAACTATTTTTAAGTGTCGCAGAAAACCCAAGGGAAAAACGAAATATAAACCAAGAAATGGACTATTATTTAATATATATATATTATATATATATATATATATATACTATATATATATTAATATATATATAATATAATAATATATATATATATATATATATATATATTATATATATTATATATTATATTAAATTAAAATAATAAATTGTCAAAATTTTTCAATAAAAAAAATTACATTAAAAATATAAAACTAATTAGTTTATAGTATATAAATTATATATTATAGTATATATTATATATATATATATATATATAATAATATATATATACTATATATATATTATTATATGATTATATTATTGGGGGCGAGAATTAAAACTCAACTGCGAACATGTTGGTGGCGCTGGTTGGGATAGCGGTACTTAAAAGTTAATTTCCTGTGTCCCATCCTGTTACCCCTGCATTAGGGAAAAGACGTTAAAGGTTATATTAGATATATTGATATATATATATATATATTATATATATATTACATATATTATTATAATATATATATATATATATATTTTTTTATATATTAATATATATAGTATATTATAATATTATATATATATATATATATATTATATATATTTAAATTAATAACATTTGATGAAGTTGGTTCAAATTACTTTTATCTTTGTAAATAATTTTATTACAGAAGAAACAGAAAGTCTACCCCTCAAAAATAAGAACAAACGATGTTGCCTCTACATTATATAAAAATAAGTTCATTTCTATTTATTTACCTGTTGCATTAGGCTGGTACTACTACTTGGTTAAGCATATTGTATTACATGCTGATTATATTATCAAACTCTAAAAAAAACCAAAAAAAAAAACAATTCCTTCTACAATCATCAAATGGCAAGAGAATAGAGGAATGGTGTTCAAATTATCACTTTTGGAGACCTCATTATTATAGTGTTATTATTATTATTTAGATTTTAGTAATGACTAGTGTGGTTGATAGCTTTGGCTTAAGGTTGTAACAGAACTGGTTTGAGATTTTGTTTGAGACAAAGACAATCAGTTGCTCCAGATTAGTCGAGATATTATGTGGTAATGTATCTATATATATTATTGGATATTATATATTATTATTATATTATTATTATTATATTATATTATTATTATTATCATTATTATTATTTATTATTATCTTTCCTTCAGTTTATCGGTATATATTCATCTGTTCTAAGACGGTGATGTAATCCATCACATTATTATTATAGTATTTTAATTATTATTATTATTATTATTATTATTATTATTTCATTAATTTAATATTGATATTTATTATGATTATTATTTATATATTATTTCATTATTATTATATTATATTATTATGTATATACCATATTGAAATCTTCATTAAATTTATATCTTATTAGTCAAATCAAAAATAAATTAATAATATTTAATTTTATAGATACTACATTTTCAGTAATTATATCACTATAAATACAAATGAATTAGAGCATACATTATTATTATATATATTATGATATATTTATTCTTAATACTATCTAATTAATTTTATTTATTTGTTATTATTATGATTAACTTATTATTTATATATAATTATTATTATTATTATATTGATTATTAGTATTATATCAATTTCTTTACTATTTTTATTTATTTTTCACTTGGATAAGTGCATATATAATGTGTTAAATATAAATGCATAATTAACATTTATCAAGCATATTATTATTATTATCTATTTATTAAATTTCCTCTCTCTCTCAGTGAATTATTATTAATCCTCTATTATGCTCTGTGAATTATTATTATTATTATTTACGATTATATATAATATAATTATGTTACTAGCTCCTACAAATTTATATTACTTTGACAATAACAATTATGTACTGATAATAAATCTCTCATTAGCTCAGATTTATTTTGCATGTAGTGTGATTTCCATATCTCTGTATATATTTTATTTATATATTACTATTATATCTAATATTTATTATTATTATTTATTTATTATAATTATTATTATTTTATATTATTTAATTAATATTATATTATAATTATTTATTATTATTCATTATTATTATTATTTGATATTATTATATACATTATATATTATTTATTATATTTTATATTATTATTATTATTTTTATTATTATTAATATTAATATTTATTATTTATATATTAGATATATGTTATAATGTTCAACATTAATTCTCATTATATTTATTTTTAATTACTTACTATTTTATTACATTATTATTTAATTAATATTTTTTATTACTTTATTATTGATGATTATATTTATTATTATTATATTATTATTAATAATTTATTAATTATTAATTTATATTATTATATTTATAATTATTATTAATGTTATTATTATTTTATTATATATTTAATTATTAATTTAATCTTAATCTTAATTAATTTTAATATTTCTCAAATTTTATTATTATATTAATTATTATTTATTATTATTATTATTTATTAATTATTATTATAATTTATTATATTATTATTTATTATATTATATTATTTATATATTTATTATTATTGTTTTATTATTATATTTATCTTATTATTTATAATTTATAAAATGTATATTTTATTTTAATATTTATAGAATATATTTATGAAAAAATTTTAATTTAATAATTACATTATTAAAATAGTGAATTATATTATAATTATTTTTTTAATATTATTTACATTATTATTAATTTAATATATATTATTAATTTTATTATAGATTATAATTATTATTATTTTTAATTATTAATATTATATTATAGTGTAAGTATAGTAGTAATATAAGGAATATTGTTAGCGTCTCACGGGCACCTCGGCAGTAAATCCTTAAGTATTTTTGGTCATTTGAGATTCATGTGTATTTTTTACGTCGTTTTCTTGGTGGGCAACCCTGAATTTTTCGTAGCCCAAATTAACTACTATTCGACTCGGACCTCACCTTTATTTGTATGGTCCCTTGAACGCTCAATAATCATGGTTCCTTGACCTTTTTTTTTGTCATAACATAGCGCTTTATTCCCTTGATCTTTTTGACTTAGTGCTTTATGTCCTATTAGACCTTTTTTGATGCCCCTTCGAAGAAGGTGCGTGCTCCATACGGAGGTACTTGAAGCTATCGTGTCGTTATCGATATTTGCACCCTACCTATTATTTTTGAGCTCTACCCCTTTTATTGACTATTTATAGGACTTATAATTATGTCTTGATTCTTGTTCTGACTTGATTATTTCTAGTTATTATGGCCTTTGATTATATCGGCCTATGATAGTAGCTGGAATCAAGCGCTTGAAATTGACATTTTCATAAAGTAGTTATATATAATATATGATGAGATTAGTAATTAGTAGAGATGTAGTAATCTTGAGCTAAATAATTACAGGTTATTGACTAACTTTGACTATGGTATATCAGGGTTATCTGGCTAGTAAATAATTCAGTATGTCATGTAAACGTATTACCGACCTGTTGTATCTTATTTCATTATACTTACTAATTTTTTCTATCTTAGCTATAGTTCTAGCACACACACACATCCCTAACTAGTATTGTAGCTATATATACTATATATATATATATTAAATTATATATATTATTTTAAATATAGTATATAATATATATATAATATATATATATATTAATATTATATATATATATTATATATATATATATATATTATATATATATAATATATATATATATATATATATATATAATTATATAATAATATTAATATATATATTATATACTTATTTATATACTTGTTTAAATTATTATATAATTATCATTATATATTAATATTATATATTATAATTATATATATATTATATATTATTATAATCTATATATATATAATATATATATATATTGATTATATATATATATATATTATATTAATATTATATATATATTAATTATATATTATACTTAATATTAATAATATATAATTAATATAATTATATAATATATATTATATATATATTAATATATTTATTATATTAAATATATATTAATTATTATATATTATATTAATATATTATTATATATATATTTAATAGTATATATATATATATTATAATAATATTTATATATATATAATATTAGTATATATATATATATAATATATATATATATAATATATATATATATATAACATAAATATCTAATATATTATATATTATAATATTATAATATATATAATATAAATATATATATATACATATATATATATTATATATATAATTAATATATATATTATATAATTAATTATTATATATATATATTAATATATGGTACCTATTGAAATAAGTAATAATATCTTTAAATCTTAAAGTTAATAAGTGTAAAATGTGACGAGACCGTGTATATTGATTTATTCTTCGAACGCATTACACTCATTGGCACAACGTTTAACATATATTAACGTTATAATGCTAGTTATGGTTGAGCGGATATACTTCCATGATATTCACTACTATGTTTGAATGAGGGTTATTATACTATATGGGGAGTATAACCATGACTCCACTAATGAACCAATAAAAGTATGAAGCAAATCGATACTTGACATTATATATATTACATGATTGTCCTCGCGAGTGTTGATTGTGTCTAGTATCAACCATTATGGCTTATGTATATAAAAATATAATTGTATATAATATATGCTTATATTTGCTTAATATATTAGTTTATATTGATCACCTAAACCCCATCACTTCACATATGAACATAATTAAATACAATGATTCGCACGACCACACACACACACACCTTGCACTTATACACCATTCACTATGACACTTACAGTCCCCCATAGATACTTACACTGTTACATTTACACTATACACACGTACAAACCACTGCCAACCCTTTGGTCTTCCAAGGTGTCAATTTTGGCCTACCCTAATTTTTTTGGCTATCCCTAATTTGCGGCAGCCCTAATATTTTTCGGTGTCAAGGCCTTTCTGTAGTCCGGCACAATTTTAAAACCAATTTTTTCTGTAATCCCTTTTTGTATTCCAGGTACAATTTTGGCCTGAGCTATTTTGACTTGTAGCTTTTTTGATGACGTCAGCTTTAGATGGCTCATGTGTACCGTCATCTTTGCCGGTTCATCTTTAATGGGTCAACTTTGATGATGCATTTTCATGCCTCGATTATTGATGGTTCATATATTTGATGGTTACAGTAGTTTTGATTTCCCAATCACCGTAAGGAGTAGCTTATGATGTTCTATTAGTGTTCTATGGAAAGGTATTAGTTATTGTGAGTGTCCAGGTGTTGTGGTGTGCGTGCCAATGTGGACGTTGTGCATATGTAGTTGGCCAATGTGGGTGCAATGAGGTTGAATGATGTGTGAGTGCCAAGTGAGTGCCACATAGTGCCAACTGAGTTGCACATCGTAGTTGCCACATGATAATGGTCTAGCTTTTGTTCAAGCTCTTTTTAACTCCTTGAGGCCTAGAAAGCCCTAATATGGGTTCTCGCTAGTGTATAATATGTGATGATAGGTAACGAGATGGTTTGTTATATTACCAAGTTTCGTAGGTGTGCTTTCGCTACTATGGGTGAGTCTTTTTTCTGTAACTATAGGCACCGACAGAATTATGATATAATCTATAAGAGTATAACACGATTTTGGTGCATGCCGCAAACTGTTTCCGAGTCCGTCGGTTCCGCAGGTGGGCCCGCCGCGAAACCGCCGCTGCGTGCGCCCGCAGATTACCGCGGATACTCGCCGCCGCATGCGCCCGCAGGCGCAATATTACGCGCGGCCGCAAAATATTTCGTAGTAGACGCAATTATTAGTCGCTGCGAACAAAATATGATATCAATGTAAACTATTCAAATATTACTATTAATCATTCATTTTTACTTACAATTGTTACGAAATTTTTATTAAATGAATCAGTTGATACTTTAAGTGCTTAAGCAGATAATATCAGTAATCCAATTAAGGTGTTACCACACCAAAGGGTGTGTTAGTATGTTTTTGTTATATACTATTTCTTGACTGCTTTATAAGCTTCATAATAGCGGTGTTACTGCTTAACTCATGGCATTACATAACCTTACAAGCAGGTAAATCAGTAATCTAATAAGGTGATACCTAACACATAAAGGATTTATGGCTTTATGTATTTACTGTTTTATCTGCTTATCATATGCTTTACTGCTTTAACTTCATATTTTATTAACATTACATACCTTAAAGCAGTAAATCAGTAATCAATAGAGGTGTTACCTAACCCAAAGGATTGGTATGCTTTTGAGTTTTACTTTACTGGCTTTAACTCATTATGCTTTCTGCTTTGAATCAGATATATATGTTTATTATAACGAGAATATAAGTTAATTCTTGTATATAATTTAGTATTTATTACTTAAATAATTATATATTATTTTTTTATTATTTTTATTATTTTATTATAATTTTTATTTCTATTTTATATATTTGTTTTTAATTACTTTTCATTATTAAAAATGTGGTAGATTTTCGCTCAAACATCGACACGCGCAGTGTCTGTATATAAACAATTATTTTAAATATATATTTTATTGAAAAATTTAATTAGTTAAAACTTTTAATATATACAGTTTTAGGGTAATAAAATCGATTTTATTCATTTTTAAAGCACTTGATTAGATTGATAAAAGAAACATTAAAATACAATATTAATACATACAAATTTTTTAGCATCAAATTATAATTTACAAGTATTATTAAACATACGCTATTAAAAGCCATTTAATGAATTAAAGATACATAGACTCCACACAAAAATTAGTATTACAGGTGACCAATTAGAACAGTGTAACGTTAACGACATTAGTTTTAATCCTACAACGAAGCTTACTACTCTTAATATTTTAAACCAATAAGGTAAGTGATAAATGATCTATTCAATATAAATTTTAAGTTCAAAGAACCAGTTATATCTAATAAGTTCGTTTTTTTCTATTACACGAATCCAATGTACCTGTTGTTTGATTTGATGTGCCGCACGGTGCATAATGTATTGTGGATAAATGAGACGCAAGTTATCTTTTCAACTTTACCAGACTTTATTTCGTTAATAGCGAACTAACATCCCTAAAAAGCGGGGTTCATTTGTATAAATTACTCGGACTCGTATTTCTCTTCATTCACTACACTTTAATAATTCATAAATGACGTTGGTATATACGTCTCTGTCAATTTCAACGAGTAGGATGCTTCAGTATTAGACCACTACAGTGATTGTGATTGTTAGATCTTGATCTACTAAATTGAGATGTAACTATTGGTCACTATCACGGTGCCTTTCTCATAAATGTTTATAAAATAGTCGTTTAACAGCTGAAAAGTATGCAGAAGACATCCTGATATGTTACATAATACTTATTTACTTTTGTGACGTATCTTCATGATTTAAACCTTATCTCTCTACTTCTAATTTAATGATAACTAAGTTTAATTGAAATAACTATTAAGTACGGTTACAAGGCGAGTAAAGTTAAATTCCTTTTGTATAGTGTGAGTATAACATTTCTCATTAATCATCAGTTCGTGAGCAGTTCAATTCATCCACATTTATAATGTAATAACCCTTTAAAGGCCGATAAAGGTGTGTTAGATTTTATCAGGGTGACTTTGTATAAATTTACTACTAGCTGAGTATAGGCTTCATGTTCCACTACTAGCACGAGGAAATACTTTCTGTGGTAAATTTCGATAAATAATGTTAAGGTAGAATATGCAATGCTACGACTTTTCCTTGGTGAGAGTTGTAATTATAATATCTTGGTTTCAATCGGTCATTAATTAGTATATATAGGTTTAACTTATTGTATAGGATTGTAGTATTTCATATAAGATAAAATATAAGCGATATATATAAGCAATTTTCACAAAGTCGCTATGTGGTAGATTTAATTTCTCACTTTTCTAACATAGAGATAAGGCTCCAACAGTTTGTAAAAACAGCATATTATGAAAAAACTAAATAAAGCTATTATTTAAGCTCCAGTATGTTCATTATTACTTTATATATAATTATTAAAGTAAGCAAAAACGTTAAGATCGATCGTATATAATATTTATTAAATATAATAATATATATAAAATTTTATGATTTTTATTTCAATAAAATTTTCTTTTTATTACCAAATTTTTTTTTAGCACATGCTATTCTACTGTAACTTGTCTAGAGAGAAATATAATCGTCACATTTAATCAGACCTACGTATTAAATTTACTAATAAGTTAATAATTTGATGTGAACTTTAGTTAGCTATTATCTATTATATGTGCAGCTTTAACTATGAAATATAAAAACCACCATGATGGAGAGAGATTGTTAGCAGTCGTCTGATAATTTAAAAATGTTCTATTATAGCTTCTAATAAGGATATTAGCGCTGAGCGCACCTAGTGAAGTTTCCGTTAAGATAGACTTCAACTGGGTTAAAAATGCTTAATCAGGAAATTTGATTCTGTTATTATAATATATGGTATATTCACCGGATAAATGGGATAAGATTATGATACGATATCAGTCTTCAACAAGATTGCGGGAGTAACAAAGAGTTTAAGTATGAGAAACAGAGTTTATGTGACTCTGTGGTTGATTCAGAAGTGCTGTGGAGATTAATAGTTAATCTGATTAACCATGCTGTAGTTGTAGTAAATTGGAATGCAAAAGGATTTGATACTTGAATAAAGTTGATTTCGCTAACGCTATTCTGTGTTAGGGTCATGGAGAAGAGTCTCCGATATTGCACTTCTACAACAATTAGGACGTGAGAGTGATGATAGGTGAAGATCCGATCTGAATGTGGGGTTAAACATGTTATGGCACGGAAAACTACATTCAATTAATTTACGTTATGAAACATTTTTCAATGGAAAAAGAACATCAGTAAGAATACTACAGAAAACACGAGCAGCTCTCGGGAAAAAGAATTTAACATTAGTGTAAAGAAAGAAGGACCTAATAACTCACAAATTTCTCTCTTCACGAGTAATTGTTACGGTCTTAATTGGTTTCTTATGGACTCATTTCTTTGCCCGCGAACCTGGACATGAATGATTTGCGGCTCTCTCACTCCATAGTGCCGACGTAAACATACATCACTAGGAAAAGTTATCATACTAGGAAATGTCCTCCGCGAGGGAAGGGCGAAATAAAGAGTATACTTGTGTATGCTACGAGATTTTCCCATCTTCAGGGCATGTAGTCTCATTTGAATAGGTGTGAGCAAAGATGTTCCAGATGACTACGTATAAGCTTGTGTTAATTACTCTGACACTTCATCAAAACCACATACCTCACTGTGTAGGAGATGTCTTCAGCACTTCTCATAGCTTATGTGACAAAAATTCACCATAACCCTTACGAGACTCAGCATTTATTAGATATTCTGAACTACCCTTCTTGCGTCCTGCTTTTTTATTACAGAAGTGTATTCTTATCTATCTGTACACTGTGAGAGTATGTTAATGAATGAAAAATATTTATCTGACTACACCTCTTATAAAATCCATTATGCTGTATTACAGCATCTGTTTCTTTCTAATATTGAACTTTGCATATACATGCGCGTAGTAAGGGAAGGGATTTCCTTCTACATCTTTTATATGCTCGCGTACAGAGTCAAAATTTGATCTATTCAAAGTAAGATAATGAAATGGTATAACTTTACTCTCTTTGGGAAATATACTACTCTAATAAAGGAGCTTTGTATACACATATTAATAATATATTTGGTACATACATCTACTGTGTTGAGCATCTCGATTGGGGTACATGTATAATGCAGTACCGATCTGCTTCATCTTTTTTTTCATGTGGAGTCATGGGGTTTATTCTCAACAATAGTTATACCCTGCTTCAAATAGATAGGATATCATGAGGAATCCACTCCCATACGTACGTATTGTTTACTCCTCATGGTGTCTTCAAAAAACATGTCACCTCTGGCAGTTACACTTACTTTAGATCTTAAAGATATACTTTATCTCATCAGTACGGCATATCAGTTTTTTCCAATCCTACACATATACATATCAAAGAGATTGTTTAAATAACTAAAATAGGCAGGCACGATTTAAAATAATCTCCCATGCAATCTCATATTCTTGTACCAAATGTATTGTATTCACTTTTAGCAATTGTAGTCCTTTTCAGATAACGAGTATCTTCCATTTGTAATATAGTTTCAACACATTCTACACTTCTTTACACAGCCATCCAGAAAAGATTGAGTTTTCTATTATTTAATACTTTCCTTTCTCAAGTGTACTTAAAAATTTTAAAATATAATAATTCTTTGACATAATATATAATATTAATATATAATATATAATATATATATATTTTTATATAATATATATATATTATATATTTTATTTATGGGTAACAGATATATAGTGACAAAATAAATAAAAAAGAACCATGCCGAAGATGTAAAAAGTAATAAAGATAGTTATAATTGTGTAACATTAATCTTTATTGATTTAAGATAGAAAGATATATGAGAAGTAGATACTGTAAGGAGAGAGACAGATGGGACACTATATATATATACAAGTGTATATAAACTTATTTTATATTATTAGTATATATATATATTATATATTATATAATAAAATGAGCCTTATAATATAATAAATAGCATCAGAGGAAATAACAGACCTAGAAATTGTATATAAATACAGTTTCTGTAATTATCTAAGGATAGGGATATACCACTTTTACATAGATAAAAGAGAATAGGTGATATAAATATATACAGGTAATATGAGTTATTCGAGGAGTTATATTATATATTATATATATTTAATAGTTTAATATAAGTAACGTATTTTGAATTTAATACTTAACGTAACCAAATATATTAGTGTATAAATTATTATTAATAATATATATATGGTATAAGGAAGTAGAAGGAGGGGTAATGGATATGGGTAAATGGTAATTTAGTGTGAAAATATCCCTACTGGGAGTTTATAATGAACTCTATATTAAAGAACAAATGAGGATATATTAGAATGATAGAAGATAGAATTAGATGAACATACAGTTAGTAAATGTAGAATATTATAGATTATAGGAGGCAATTTAAAGATAACTTTAAATAAATGGAAGAGTTATAATATAAGAAGGCGGATATGTTTATGGTATTACAATATATAAATATAATTAATAATTCTTACTGTATTTAAATTAGAAACCTCTTTTATTATTTTTATCCAAAACCGTAAGAATAGGAATAGACTAAATGTAGTGACTTAAGACATGTTAAAGTCAAGTTAATGTAAAAGAGTATATTATAAGTGTTAAATAAATTAAACACCAAATTATCAGATCAACATGGAAGAAAACTCTAAATATTAAGTTAATACTTATGTTCAATATAACATTATAAAGAAGGTGGTAAGCTAAAAAGATAACGAAAATTAAAGATAATATATATAAAATAGTATTGTTGGGTGGAGGTTGAGTTATAATATTATAGCAGTAGTAGTATCTTATGATCAGAAAAAAGATTTTTGAAATTGTTTTTTAATGTATATTAGGCCTAAATATGAATATATAAATGAATAAATGATAATGATGAAAATAATAAATGATAAGTTTAAGATGCATAGTCATTATTATCATAAAAAAGTAATCTTATTACTGTTATCTTAAATATTTATAATTTACAATTGAGATGTTATCTTAAGATTGAGAATAATTCAAATATAATAGTATATAAGTGATATAATGGAGGTAAGAGCGTATATAGTCCCTGTCAATTCAATAGTATTGTGAAAAAAGGATTTCAGAATATTAGAATAGAATTGATTGAAGATGGACTTTGAGATAATAGTGTTAGATTAGATTTCACGTAATGAATTATGCCATAATAAATTACATACAGAAATCTATATATAGCTTAACTCCATTAAAAGTATGTATGAAAAATCTAATATAAATACATCAGGTTATATATGATAAAGGAATCAGGAGTTAATAAGGATGAGAAGTGGTTTATGAGGTGAGTGAAAACTAGGGTAGTTAGACAAGGTAAGTGGGTAATATATTAAATAATCCATTTGTCATTCTTTTGCAATCTTTACAAACTTATGTAAGACGTTGTATACTTTAAAGGATAATATATGCATAATAAGGGAGAATAAATTGAGTAAGCACAATTATGCAGCTTCGGCTTTTGAACATAGTTTATCATATATATAATATATATTATTATATATATATATAATTATAATATAATATATATTATATTAATTATAATTTATATTATATATTAATAATATTATATTATAATATATATATATTATAATATATTAAATATTAATAATAATTTAATATTATATTATATAATTTATATTATTAATAATATATATATAATAATATAATTATATATTATATAATAAAATATTATATATTTATATATAAATATATTTAATTATATAAATTTATATTATATATATAATATATTATATATATATATCATTAAAATAATATAATTATTAATTAAATATTATATATCGATAGTAGCATTAATCAAAATGGGTATATATATAATATATAATTTTATGTATCATAAAATATCAGGTACGATTAAAACTTAGGTCGGGACTCTCCTTTAAATCGGGACAAGGGTTTCAAAAAAAAGGACTGTCACCGTGTACTAATAATTACGTGGTGTAACTCGAATATTAATGTTAACCATTATTATTCAAATAATGATATAAAGCACATTAGCTGTATTATATATCATTACTTAAAATAATGATATGAAGTAAATTAGCTGTATTTTATATCATTACTTAAATAATGATGTGTGTTACTTTCGTTTTCTTGATATTATATAATATAGGGCGTGTTATTTACGTACTATTAATATATCAAATTATTATACTTCTGCAGCTTCTCACATAATCCTAAATTAGTACTGAAATGTCTCACGGTGTTCTTTAAATTTGGCGTATATATAATATAATAGTGAACGTATCGGTTTTTGGTATTTGAGAACTCCGCAATGATAGATCAGTATATATATTAATATGTAATGTATCTGAAGTATAACCATTATAAAATAAACATATATTATATTATATTGAATAATTACTGTTACATTTAAATAATCGTAGTAATATTTTATTTCTTAATATCTAGATTTATATTAAAATTTTATGGATAGAGAAGAGAGTAGTAGAATAGATATGAATATATTAAGTTAATATATTATAGATAATTAAATATTGAATATATTATATATATATATATAGGATGTAGAGACGAGAATTATAAGTAAATAAAGATTATATATGAATATATAATATTAGTTATAATATATATATATATATATATAGATTATATCTATATAATAATTATAAATATAATTATATATATAGTACTATAGAAATAAATGAGATATACTATAATATATACTGTTAATAAAATCTCAGATTTCACAACAGAGTTAATGAAGAGGATTGGTATATGATATAGAGATATAAGATAGAGAGAGAAAAATAATAGTTAAAACAAGATGAGATAAGATAAATAAATATAAGTTAAGAAAAATATCATAATAAAAATAAAATAAGATAGATAGATAGTTAAGAATAGGTAAATAATATAGATAATATAGATGATGAAGTAGACTGAGAGATGAAATAAGATTAACTTATATTAGTGTATATATTTTTACAGATTAAGCATTAATTAGGAAATAATATCTTCTATAACTTCAAATAAAAAGGTTAAAATTTTAATAATAATAATTTAATCATCAAAAATGACCCAAAAATGTAAAAGTAAATATACATAATAATTTGTGAATCTATAATCTATTCTAGGCAATTAGATACCTAGTATTAAGCACTCTCTATAAATCAATTTCTTAGATAATAAATACATAAAACATGTAGACTACGCAAACCTAAACAGAAATATAATAAAAAATATTTCGACCTATGCCGCACATCCCTACTATATATAAATATTTTTTTTATTTATATTACTTATATGAAACAAGTATCCTTGACGCTTGTTATTATACAAACAAACCAATTTAATTAGGTTATTATCCAATTCGGATATATAATTAGTGCTCGATATTTGTGAAAAATTAGGAATGGCGTCAAAATAAGGACATGAGGAAACAATGAGGGCTAAAGAAAGCATTGATCTATGTAACTTAATTTAATGCTAATACTATAAACTATAGTTATAAGGCTTATATTGGATCAATTATATTACCAAGTTCAATATTTATTCTCAATCTATAAGGTTCTAAATACACAATTCTGGTATTCATACTATGTATAGGCCTTAAAGCTATTTATTTCAATAAAAAAAAGACAATAAAATTATATTATTGTTCGATAAATACATGTATACGTATACTTCAATTATTTATTAATGGACTTCAACATAAAGCCTCAACATTTCACTTTTCTCCATTACTTCCCTCATTATGAAGGGGGGATGGAGAGAGATAATGCGTGTAATCCTTATATGGGAATTAAAAAAATAAAAATAAAATAATCCCAAGTGGTAAGAGAGAATATAGAGGATGCGCGATTTCAGGATAAAGTACACTATCCTGTCAACTATTTTTGTGCTTAGCCAATATATTTTATTTTAATATAATAGCCTAAAATAATTGCGAAGTTTAAACATTTTCTATCGGTAAAATGTGTTATTTAAATAAATTTACTACAATTATTAAAATTAATATTAATAATATTATATTTAATATCTTCATTAATGTTAATATTCTTTGCATATTTTTGTAATTTGCTTTATTGATATGATATGATTAGAGGGAGCTTCAGCCACTATAAAAGATCCCTATATAGCTCCTTATTTTAACAAATCTATTTAATAATATACCAACTATATAATATTATATTAATATATCAAAATATATATATATTATACAATTATATATAATTTAATTATATTATATATATATATTATACTATTAATATATATATATCATATAATAATTTAAATATTTGTAATTATATATATAAACACGAACTCTTTTGTCTAAACACTACTTTAATATGATCATTTAATATGAACATATTCAAATTATTATATATATAATAAATATATAGTGTTTTATAGAATGTATAATCTTCAAGTCTATTCCTTTAATATCTTTTCATTTAGACTATTTTTTTAAATTTTTAATTTTATATTATTAATTATTAATATATACTATCTATATATATTTTCACTATATATATTAAAATATAATTTAAGTACTATATAAATATATAATCTATATAATCAATATAATTAATATACTGTATTCTTAATTATATATATTAAGATCCATTACCTATCCTCTAAATGTATAATAATTGATATAAGACTATATCATAAGTATATTACTAAAATATACATAAAAATCTAATGATTTTATAATACGCATATAATAATTGATATATGTAATTATAAAATGCTTTATAATATAATTTATTTTTATATAAGATTAATAGTTATTAATAATATATTATCTAATAATATATATAATATATATATATATATATATATTATAGATATTAATATAATATTATAATAAATATATAGTTAAATAGTTACTATATATATATTAGCGCAAGACCATAATACTCATGATACTAATATATTTATAGTAAAATAACAAATTATATTAATTATCATTAACATTTTGGATACATTTCCATATATAATATAATTATATTAATAACTAATTAAAAATAAATAATCAAACTTATGTATATATATAAAATAATTAATAATATAATATAATATGTAAATATATTATGAATATTAATATTATTATACTATGAATTATTAATATATATATATATTAATATAATATAAATAATATATATAATATATTAAATGTATTATTAATTATATATATAATAATATATATATATTAATATATATATAATATATATAATAATATATATATATTTTTACCAACATATTCACACCACTTGTTTCTTATGATTTTTTTATATGTTTTTCTTAATATATTGCTTATTATATGATACCAACATGATGATTTCGAGTGGTACACGTGACATGATTATTTTAAAAAGTTTCGATAAATATTTTAAATAATTTTTAAAAATCTAATATTTTAATGTTTAATATTATATGTATCAATATATAAATAATCTCGTAAAAGTATACAGACATTACTTACAGAAAATAATACCCATATTTAACAATAATTATGGATTATCAGATACGTATAAAGATCTAATATATATACAATTAAAAATGACTATATGAACTATAGATATCGATTACCGACTCTGATATTTCCGAAGAATTGCCCTTTAGTGGTGCTGGTCTGATCTATGAAGAAAAACGTAGTTATATTAAAGGTTCTATATTCTATACTTTCACTTGAAAACCATAAAAATGTAAAAAAAAATATAAAAATTAAATAATTTAGGGGGCTCAAGCAGACGGGGGAAAGATGAATGAGGGGGTTTACTATATATATATTATATATATTAAATATATATAAATTATATATTATATACTATATATATATATTAACGTATTAATTTCTATATATCTCAATTTATCAGTATTTTAGTATAGGTAAGTTTTAGATATGAGGCGTGTATATAATATAAGGTAAACTTTGGTTAAGTAATCAAATTATAAACAGTTAATATTATAGTATGATAAGCTCCTGTATAATATTATAGTTATGAATATGGTACTCTTCCTCAGTAGTTGATAACGGATATCTTGGTCTCTTAGACCCTTATCCCCGGTAAGGGGTGAAAATCTACAGTCTACATGGCCAATAATATAGATAAGATATATCACAGGAAATTTGGCAAAAAATATGTTATATAAGTATGAATAATTTAATCACAAAAGTTTAGCATTATAAATAACAGAATAAGAGAATCTCAAATACATAAAACTATTCTTAAACGTTTCAACATAAGCTTGGCTTTGTATAATATTCTAAGTTCTCTCAGATTATATAAATATCTCATTTCAACCTTGTGTGACAATAATAGGCCTTATAATCATAACTATTTGTGTGCTATTCACGATATCAAAGAATACAAAAAAATATATACCAAAAAGAAGAGAAATATCATAAATTTCAAATAAGACTGACTCGAGATCATGTACGAAAAAACCGGAGATTGATTTATATAATAAAACGTAAATTTTATATGTCATATATATTTTATATTGTAATGAATCACTTGTTACTCCAGTTAACTACATTCTTATTAAATTGTAGAATAAATTTAAGTTATAGCATCTTAATATACAAGTCATACGGATACCATATTATACCATTAACAAAAAACCAACAAAATTAATCAAATATAAAATAAAAATTAATTCTCAATAATATTTCTCCAATTATATTATAAAGCGATACTAACAGAAACAAAGATAAAGGTACATTATATATTATATATTTTATATATAATCTATTATAAATATATAAATATATAATATAATTAATATATACCTATATATATACTATATATAATTATTTATATATTAATATTATTATATATATACTATATTTAATATATTATATAAATATATATATATATTAATTATTCTATATTCCATATAATTAATAATTAATTGTGTATTTTTCATGGATAATTATATTTATAAATCATATATACTATTAATATATATAATATATATTATATAATATAATATAATATAATATAATAATTATATATTTAAATATTATATTATATATAACTAATTATATATATAGATAATTATAATAATATCTATATATAGGCCGCATCCCGAACAGCCCCGTGCATGTAACTTGGTAAAACTATAACAGCCAGGGTTGCGGGCGGAGCCGGAAGCCTTGTGGAGCCGGCAAGGTTTTAGCCGGCTGGAGCCTGGAAATCCGGAGACCGGAGGCAACTTTATTAGTAGGGACTGTAGCACGGAAGCCTTGGAGGTCGAAATGGGTGGATTATGGAGGGCCGGATTTCCGGGGTAATAAAGTCGGAGAGAGGCAATTTTAGGGGGACCTGGTTAAAGACGGAGCCGTGTCATAGTCTGGTGAAGCCAGCAAAAAAAAAGAGGTGTGCTCCGGTCTCGGCAAAATACAAAATTAGTAATATTAATTTATTTATTACTACATGGTAGTTAGTACAATCATATATATTAAATAAAAAATAAAAATATTATATATATATAATATAAATGATATATCCATCACTTATATATAAATATATAAATATATATATATATCTTATATTAAGGTAATAATTATATATATTATATATATGTATGTATATATATAACACTCATATAGTATATATATATATATAATTATTATATTAATGCAATATATTATATTATATCATATAATATTCTTAATTAATTGAGACGTAGATCCACTCCAATTCTATAATATTCCAATATATATTCAATATAATATTTCCTGCAAATGGTCCAAATATTTTGAACAAAAATAAATATGATATATATTCAGTACAAAATAAATAATTATTACAGACATTGATATAATATAATAAAATCACTAATGTTATAATATATATAATATAATAAATGGTATATAATAATCTTAATAAAAATGGTATATAATGGTATTATATTGCCCAAGATTTCTATTTGATATTAAATATTGTCCAAAAAAATAAAAATAAAAATCTTCTGTAAAATATATTAGTTATTATTATCATAATTAATATAAACTATAGGTTATAACCATGAGATAACTTACCTCAAGACTAATATGATGCAATATAGTATATATCCTAATAATATATAATATAGTTAATATAGTATATATATATGGTATAACACAGACTGTTCAATGTGTATACTGAAAGATAACATATCTTATATATACATTATTTCTCTATACACTCTAGTAATTATAATTATAAACTCAAGTTCCTACATATATTACCATATATATAACAGGATATAGTTGGTAAATACCACGTATAAATTAAATAATATTATATTATACTAGATATATACATATATAAGAACCGTTACCTCATATAAAAATAATATTTATGCATATATATTATATATATATATATATAACTTATATTAATATAAAAAAAAATAAACAAATTATAAATATATTAAATATATTACCGCTCATTTCCACGGAACTACATCATCAACTTATAATTAGGTATCTTACCCTCCAACTCAGACTATAAGTACCTACTATATACTATATATCTCTGGATAATTTCCAGTGAACATTGAATTTAACCTCTCGATAAATTCTTAATATTTATTCTCAATAATAAAAAAGGTATACAAGAATGGAACCTACACTTCGAGATAAGGTGATCTACTATAGTACCACCAAACAACTCATAAGGATATAAACTTTAATCTGAAGGATTAAGTTTAACATGTTAGAAAAAAATATTGTGTCTAAATAAAACACAAAAAAATCAGAAAACAATCAATTAAGAAGATTATTTGGAATATATTGCTATCTCGTAACTCTGATTAGTACTAACAACATACTTCTCACAATTTGGGTCCAAATATATTGAATATATTTACACAAGATGATGGGAAAAACAGTCAGTTCATCATGCACAAAAGGTACTACCTAACTACCAGCATATATCATTGGAGGGTCGGAGCACAATACCATCTACCTGGCATCCTGTTAACATTAATATGAGACATTAAAACAGCCTATCTATCCAGACCATGCGAATGGCAATTTGTTAAAAAACGCAAAGCGGTTGAAGTTAAATGTGTAAAATCACAGGGAACTTAAACCTTTAATTTCAAATAATTCATTACTAATGGTAAACTTTCAAGTGTGTCTGCTTACGATAAACATTGTCTTTGCATAATAATAGATAAAGTTAGAAGTAACAAAATAGTCAATAAGTGATTTACATTATTGCAATAATCCTATAAGTACATGCGTCGATCTGATTTTATTAAGGAGTATAGTAATTGTAGGTATGTTAGATATTTTTCATATTGCACACAATAATTTGCCTACTTAGGATTTAATTATTTTTATTTTTAAAGCACCATATAATGCAGTGAAATTACATAAAACTACTTTGCTAAGTTTCAAATAGCTTTGCTATGTCCCTAACTTTCAAATTTTCGACTTATGTAATATATTTCAATCCTTTTTTATCAATAATAAGCCAATTGTAACATTGGGGGAAGACGGGAGATACAAGTATAGTCACGAATTTCCAAAAATGAGAATAAGCAAATGTCGTGGGTCAGTCCAGATGGTACTCGACTCAATATCGGTTTTAAATACTATATAAACTCGGAAGATCATTTAGTCCACATTTATAATAGAATTGTTTGCAAATATATATTCTTGTAAAATAGTTCTAGAGAATAATTAAAATACAATATACCAAAAAAATAAGAGCTATCACAACGAATATACGTAATCCACAATAAAAATGGGTGTCTACACAGGCAATATGTTCACAATTTTGCAGGCACATTTTTAAACATTATGTTTAAACAAGTAAAATCGATGTATAACTTACACATATCCGAACGTTATGGCTAGAGCTCATTAAGCTAAATTAATTATAAAACTTTTGTTTCTCTCCATGATTTAGTAATTTTTGAATAATATCGAGCTGGACACGAAGATAAAAAACAAAGTAATGATTCAACTTTTCCTAAAAACAATTTAAGGATAAATAAAAGTTTCTCAATGTCGAAGGCCCTGGTGCATAAATAGTAAGTAGATTAAAATTAAAATACCATCGAACATTAATAATTCTATTTTAATAATGCATAATAATTCTTTTGCAGATGAATTAACAAGGGCTTACTCGGCCTACTCTTCAAATTAAGACA
>JABUQX010090928.1:0-22729 GCA_015478945.1 Trachelipus rathkii
ACCTTGAAGGCTAAATAAGGTGTCTATCAGATTAGGAATGGGAAAGGAGTCTCCTTTTGTGACTGAATTTAGTTTGCGGTAGTCTATGCATAAACGCATAGTTCCATCAGGTTTTCTGATGGGTACTACCGGTGCTGAGTAAGGAGAAAATGATTGTCTGATGATACCTTCGGCTTCAAGTTTTCTGCAAACTTCCTCCACCTCGTATAAGATAGGACCTTGAAGTCTTCTGACGGGTTCACATATAGGATCGTCTATAAAAGTTTCGATTGAGTGTTTGAGGATAGAGGTGCACCCTACATCTGCATCTCCGAGACTTAAGGCAGTTGGATATTTGTGAGTGTTTGAGGATAGAGGTGCACCCTACATCTGCATCTCCGAGACTTAAGGCAGTTGGATATTTGAGTAAGAGTTGTATTAATTGATCCTTTTGTTCTTCAGTTAGGTCTGTTGAATCAAGCTCAAAAGCCTTTCTGAGATTGTCAGACGTCCATTCCTGGTACGTGTTTTGAGGTTTTTGTGTTATTTCGACCATGTTTACAGGAACTGGTTTAGTAGGATGGATAGGATGAATAGAAAGAACAGAAAATGATCCTATTGGGTAACCAGATTTTATTTTGATTGTGTGATTAGAAGAGTTATAGCAAGGCAGAAACACCGGAGTTTCAAGTGAGTACGGTATGACTGCGTGGTCCATCACAAAGTGATTCTTTTCGTTAGGAGTGAACAATAAAAGTGTAGACTTAGAAAGATTTCCAAATAACTCTTTCTGATTTATAGATACTGTAATTCCCCCATTTGGTGGAATAGTTACCTCTTTATTCAACTTAGCAGCATGTTCCTGTCCCTCTGTCGTTCTAATATCATTTGCTATAATCGTTAGGACATTATTATGTCTAGTTATTAATTCTTTGTTGGCCAAGTCTGGCAGAATATTTCCAATTACGTAAGAGATCATTCCAATGTACATATTCCATAGATAGCCACCTCATCTGAACTATTAAAGTCCCATAGATTGTGGTTTTTAAAATTTGTTAGAAAGTTTGCAATGATAGCTTAACAGCCCCAAAACTTGCAAAAGATGTGACATCACCTTTGATCCCCAACGGATACTGACATATTCACTAGGTTCTGCATTGGATAGTTGTTGAAGGAGTCTAAAGCAATGTTATAGGGTTTCTGGTTTGTTATATGAGTAGCTAATGAAGGGCTTCGGTATCCTACGAGAGCCTCTAGGTAGATTTGAGTTTGAGGAGGAGTTATTCTAGTTATGACTCCTATACACCAGGTATCTGGCGAGGTTGTTGTGAGCGAAATTTCCTTAGAGGTTGGAAAGTGCGTCCCGGTGCATACCGGAGTGAGTTGTGAAGTTGTGAGTAGGTTCCTGTTGGGATAAAGTGAGAGTAATGGAAGAAAGGTCAGGTCTGACAGTGATCGCTTTAAGGAGCAGTAGAATGCCAGGGTGATTGAAGTATTGTTCGGCGCACTTTCGAAATCATCTTAGTGATTGGGCTCTCTTCTCGAGTCGACGGTTTAAAAGGGTTAATTAGGGTTATCCAACGTCTGGGGAACGTTAACCTGTAACAATTCCGAGATAACTTCAGAATCAGAATCTTCCGTTTTCGTCATATATCGAGGTCTGAGGTGGAGGCAACTGCGACCCTTTAGTTGATTCATTGCACGCTCTTCTTGTCTTTTGGGGCTTAGGTAGTTTCTTTTTAAGGTAACGATTTTTCCGTCTCGTGCGGAGCGGTCCATGTCACCAGAGTGGCGCCTAGTTTTTCTGAACTTTTTGTTGATCCTTCTGAGGACAATCCATGGCCCATAGTGCACTTTCTTCGACAATTATTGGACGATTTGGCGGAGTTGTGTATGTTCACATTTCATTTGTTTTCAGTTCGTTGATATTTAATTTTAAATCATATATGTACTGGTCTTTTACTTATCTTATATCTATTGATTTTTTTTCTGTTTCTAACCATTTCTTCGATGATCTATGTTCTCTTTACTCTATATATTATCATAAGGCCTCGTTAATGGACAAATCTTTCATGGTTGTCCTTGCTGTTTACAGTATTTACAAGAAACGTTATTTCCGGCCCACCATGGGTTGTTGTGTCAGAGTTTGCTGAGTTTGTTGTTGTTGTTTCTGTTGATTATTCATTGGAGGTTTGATTTTGTTGTTGTTGATACTGCTGAGTATTACCTTGTGGACGATTGGTTGTCTGTTCCGTGACTGGCTGTCTAAGAAAATGTTTGACCCTCTTCCTAGAGGGATAGAATACTCGATTATTACGAGGAGAGTTTGGAGGGACACCAGATCTAGAGCCATTATTATTAAATGTGGGAGGATTTGGCGGTTTAGCTACCACGTTTGCGAAAGTTGGTATTTCATAAGATTGTTGTGGCATATTATAATGCTCAATTTGTGTAGAAGGAAAGTATTGCACTGGCTGTTGAGGATATGAGTAGGTCGGATATCCCTGAGGCACTATATTTGCTTGATGATTATAATATTCTTGGGTTTGTATCGGATAATTTTGTTGTAGGGTTGTATAGGGTTGTGCATTGGAGATATCAATCACCTCAGGTGAATAAGTATCAGGAGTAGTTTCTTGAGCTGGTATTTGTTGAATCGCTGACGATGACATATGTTCATTGTTCATATAGCTAGTATAGTGTTGTGTTATTATCTTTACTAATGCATCCCAGCTCAAGGGAGCTCCCGCCAAAGCGATTTCACATATTGTAATGGATGCCTGTACATTTTCTTGTACTTTTAATGGCGTACTATTGATTAATTTTTCGCGCACCATTTTCAGGTTTTTCACATCCGACCCTGGAAATCCCATTTCAGCCAAACCCTGTAACCGTAAAGCATACAAGGGTAGGGTTTCATGTGATAATATTTTAGCATTATTGAAGTTGTTTAGATGTGTTTTTACTTTCTTTCGCAAATACTCAGAAAACCATTCATTCAATTGTGCTCTGATAACAGTATATCCTGCATTGTTTTTCATTAGCACATCATATACCTTTTTCATTTGGCCTTCCAAATATGACCCCAGATGTGTCCTCCAACCATCTGCTGTTGATCTTGGGTATGTAATGCTGGCATATTCTTCAAAGCGTTGTTAGGGAGAGTTAATGGAAAGAAGACCCGGATTATTAACTGTTAACAGAGTCCCCAAACCACCCAATAAATTTAGAAAGTGAGATCAGAAACTAATGCAGCGTCGAAGATCAGAGACTAAAAGGAACTGTCTGTTAATGATTAATGGATTAATTCTATAAGAGAAACAGAGACAGAGAGAAAATTAGTCAGTTAGTATGTTACTGTGGCGCATAAAGGTGTTAAGAGGTTAGTCTGAAAGAAATAACTAAGGTGTTAATTACTTATCTACCTCCACCGCTGTTAGCTGTTCAATGGAGAGCTACTTTCTCTAACGGTTACCGCATTGATTACCTGAACTATCCAAAATGCATTCCCTGCAACACATGAATTTCTCCTTTGATAAATCCACCTTGACTTGAGTGGAACCCTCCTTGAATTAAAGGACCCTCCTTGAATACAAGGTAGAATGGAGATCTTTAATAGGGGGGTTAAAAAACAAGATGTTTTTTAAAATGAAACGTTTATTAGTTTAAACGCAAGGGGAGGAATATCTAATAATATTTGATAGCTGATAACTGTCGGTTAGTTCTAAGAAAGAACACAACCAAAATAATGTCGAGTTTAACGTTCGAGTTTGAGTTTGCGTTCGAGTTTGCGTTCGAGTTCCAGAGTAAGGGTTAGTTACTACTGGAACAAGAAGGTTAATATGTGTGTGATAAAGAGGATGCAAAAATAAGAACAAACTGAGGTTTTACGTAACTTGTTGTTCTTGAGTTGCAACACTACCAGTGCTGGCTGAGATGGTCGAATTCGGTTTTGAATAAGCCGCTTGAAGAAAACTCCAAAGAAAATGTTGGCCCCTGAATAAAATGACCAAATGTTGTGTTTGAAGGCCCCGTAAATGAAAGGTCGTAGTGGCCCCGTAAATGAAATCACACTTTGCTGTGGTCCCCTGAATGAAACCTGTTAAACAACAATAGTAGTAGTAGTAGTAGTAGTAGTAGTAGGAGTAGGCATATGATATGGATAAAAATGCTCCAAGCGAATAACAAACAAAAATAACATTGAGATATGGCTTGCTTACCCTAGGGGATCGATAAATCCCTCAAAAAGGGTATTTCAGGCGTAAGCACGATGAGGGCTGTTTGAGAACTGGAGAGTCCTATAAAACGAGATGAACATGATTAAACAGGCCATACAACTCAATGGAGCAATCGCATATATCTAAAAAGAGAAGAAGCTATAACACACGTAAACATGTAAATGATAAATAATCTTACTTCGTATAATATGCGGAATCCTTTTGTCCAACAAAAGGGGAATGTCGTCACTCAGATTTAGTGTGGTGTGGTATAAAATCATAAATATGGACCACACAAAAATAATATAATTCTGAAAGTGACTAATCTACAATATCATATACCTAAAAAAACGGAATTAGTAATAAGGGGAAATCAGAACTCGATTTATGATGCGAAAGGCATCACATATAAACTATAATATATACAATAACTGAAAATACATACCATAATATTAGAGGTGCTACCACTTCTTCATATAATCTTCGGTGAAGTTTGGAGCCACTGCACACAGCCGACCACCAACATCCCCCCCTCACTAGAAACTTTACGCCCTCACTCAAATTCGTTATATCATAATCTGTTTGTAGCCGGGAGATCTTCTAGTGAGTGGTCAGGCGCGAAGAACGAGGGGATTGACCCCGAAACTGTCTGAAGGAGATGAGGGAAGCTTGTTTACAATGCCTTATCACACACCAAGCCAAAGCCCTTCAGGACTGACAACCGATAACTCCGCCAATAATTTTACATATGTACAAACTAAACCTTCAAGCTGATAACTGTAGTTCTGTTCTAGTGAGATATGCGGCCTACGTCGACCTCGAAGCACGCCGTTCTCTTCGTCTGATAACTTCTCTATAAAGTGACAGACTGACTTGAACGATCATAGTAAGACGGCTAGAGACAGACTGAGACTGAACAGACTAATCAGTCAGACTGCTGACTCGAGGTGGACTGGTACTCAACTCG
Source organism: Trachelipus rathkii (assembly GCA_015478945.1). NCBI lineage: Eukaryota > Metazoa > Arthropoda > Malacostraca > Isopoda > Trachelipodidae > Trachelipus > Trachelipus rathkii. The sequence goes on from JABUQX010090928.1 coordinate 5,164, forward strand.
ACGGAGTCCGAAATGTCGTGGGCGTGAGGCAACTATATTTACCATACTTTTCAAATTTCAATTTTCCTAGGACCAAGCGTTTTAGCCTGAACCCATCCTGAAGCATCGGCAGTTAAAGCTCACCTCGCTTCTTTTTTCGAAGCATCTATTTTGATACTCCGGCCGTGTCGATTTGTTTCCGTAGTCATTACGCTTGGAAACCTCAACTATCCTCCATAGATACTGGCGTATCACCCTAGACTATCAAGTTCTACTTAGTGGCTCTGATACTGGTTGTAGTTGCTTTGTAACATCGCCTAACTGGGATTTTTTTTTCCTGCGCAACCACGGTGTCAAGCGCCCATATAAGGATAAGTCTGGCGTCCAGATTATCACCGGGAAGGACAGTCGTGATGAGTCGACCTGGGCTACAAATTACCTGACATGGATGATCTGAACTCTTCTCCGTAGCAAGTGTTTAACTCACCTCGCGAAAAGACTAAACCTGCAGAATCTTCTGCTTGACTATGAGGCTAGGATACAGGAACAGAATAACAGCTTCTACACCTATTTGCATCACAAGTTATGTTAAAATCATTTAATTAAGTTTTATTCTTGTTCCCTTCTTCACAAATGGTAACATTAAAACATTTAACAGTGAACATTTACCAATTCAGTTTTGTGGATATCTCTACATTTAACTTTGTTGTAGGTAGTGAATTTTCATTAATTTCTGAGATAGCTGATTTTCAATCCCATACTAATCAATTTCTGTTTTAATATTGCACCATTTTTAAATTTTCAACTTTTAATTACACTTAATAGAATCAATCATTAATGCTGTGTTTCCATTTCCAGCTTTTTTAATTATTTTACAAATTTATATTTAATGCACATAATAAGTGTCTGTGTATCAAATTGAAAAAAATGTTGAGTAACAAAAGAACATAACAGTTGTTGGCTTATCATACTGGTAGTTGAATACCACGAGGGCAATCTTCAACTCTGTTATCTGTGTTTTACGTTTAAATGAAAATATGTCCTTAAAATTAGCCTAACAGGGGGAAATAAATATTGACAAATTTCTTTATACAATTTCAGTTATATTAAATATTAAATTAAAATAATAATAAAATTAAATCACTACAGCCAACAACAACGTTCTGATAGAATTATAGGCAAGTATTCAGTGAGGCTGAGATGAATGAAAAAATTCTACAGTGTCACTGAATATGTCTGAAACTAGTGTGAATGAATAGAGATGAGATGAATGCATGTAATCCGCATCCGCATTCTTCTCCGCATTCGCATTCCGCACTGCATCGCGTCCTCAATTTATCCGTATTTGCATGGCATCGCATCCTCAACATCCATATCCGCATGGCATCCAGCAAATTCCACCCTGCACTCCCCATGACCATCCCCTCCCAGAATTCCCAGAACCAGGAAGGACGAAGGAAAAAGGGAAAACGATGAGGAAAAGAGCAAAATACCACAGACCAGTGTTCAGTTCGGTGAACATCGGAAGATCCTATTGAAAAAGAAGAAATGAACTGTTGAGAGTTTTGAAAACAGTTGAAGATCTGAAAGCCATTAACAATTTAACTGGAAAGGCTAGGACGTGCTGATGTCTAGAGTGGTAGGCATCAGATAGTTGTAATGTATACCACCCAGACACTTAAGACAACAAACATTGTTGACATACTGACTTCCATAGACAATGGGATGTTTGTCGTTATAGTAGACGCACACCATAACCTTAAAAAGGTCACAGAAGGCATCAATGACCTCCGGAATGGGCAATTGTCCAGGAAGCTGTAAAAGACGTAATTTCTTTTGCACGTGTCTGCCCTGTAACCGATATTTAGGTGAATGTTTCCGAAGTTCCTCAACAACAATTGTTCGTAGTTCGCCATGTTGATCAGATGAACCATAGAGAAACATGGAGAAACAATGATATAAGGAATCGCCGCCTCCCGCTACTTCCAAAACGAAATATCCAGAAGGGATAAAATCCACAGAAGGTGGTACTGAAAGATCAAGATCCTGAGGAGCATCAGACGAAGGATCACTAGGTGAGCGAGAGAGGGCATCGGCTACAACATTGCTTTTGCCAGGAATATGTCGAATTTCGAAGTCAAATTCGTATAACTCCTCCATGGTGCGTGCTAGTCGGCCATCGACTAGACTCATGTTCTGTAAATAAATCAGAGGCATGTGATCAGTAAAGATGATGAACTTGACTCCCCGCAGAAAAGGTCTCAAAGACTTTACTGCCCATCGTAAAGCTGTTAGCTCTTTATCTATGACTCCGTAGTTCCTCTGAGCACCGTTAAAGGTCATAGAAATGAAAGCTATTGGTCGGCGTTCATCATTCTGTATTTGCGAGAGACACGCCCCGGCGCCAATGTCGGAGGCGTCGACATGAAGTTCCATTGGAGATGCAGTGGAGTCGTAATCTGGAAATCCTAGCAAACGGGGGTTTACCAGGGCCTGTTTTAATTCCTCAAAAGCACGTTGACACTCTGAGGTCCACTTAACTGTTTTACCCCCCGTTTGGCAGGACAACGGTTTACTGATCTGGGAGCAATGTGGGATATGACGGCGATAAAAATTCACCATCCCTAAAAATTGGCGAAGGTGTTTTACCGTAGTGGGAACGGGAAACTCCAATGCTCCCTGTATATTCTTATGTAAGGGCAAAATCCCTTTGCTGGAAATGTGATGGCCTAAAAACTCAACCTCAGTTCGACATAACTTTGTCTTGCTGGGTTTAAGTTTATAGCCATTCCTTTCTAAAGCAGAAAGGACCTGTCCAAGGGTGACAAGATGGTCTTCAAAACTGTTACTGAGTATGATGATATCATCTATGTAAACCATCACCTTGGACCATGGCAATCCGGCCAGGCAAGCATCATTCCACCTTGGAATGTCGCCGGACCGTTCATTACACCAAATGGCATCTTAAGAAACTCGTATTGAGCAAACGGTGTGGAAAACGCCGTTTTCTCAATACTGTCCGGTTCCATTGCGACCTGGTAATAACCTTTTACTAGACAAGATCAATAGTAGAGAAATATATGTTACCATACATATTGTAAATCATGTCGATAAGGTTAGGCAATGGGAAAGAATCTGGTTTTGTCACGTTATTGAGCTTGCGATAGTCTATGCACAATCGTAACGTGCCGTCTGGTTTTCTGACCGGTACAACTGGAGCTGAATAAGGAGATCTGCTTGGACGAATGATGTTTTGTTCCAATAGATCCCGACATTGCTGTTTCGATTCTCCTGGCCAAAAGGGCCTTGGAAACGGCGGACAGGAATTCGGACAGGTCTGTCAGTCTCTAGCTCTATGGTATGTGTGATGTTAGTGGCTACACCAACATCGTGGTCACCAACGCTTAGTGCGGCCTGGTGATTTAACAAAACAGTAATTAAATCTTGTTTCTGTTTATCCGTTAGCTGCAAATCTGAGATATGAAACTCTTCCATTAGACGATCTGCAGTCCAAGCAGATGAAACTGATTCGTGGGAATCCGATTCTTGGGCCACTTGCACTCGCAAGTTGTTGATTTGTAAATCCGTTTCCACAGATAAAGGTGAAAGACGACCGACAATAGTATTCTTACGAATATATTGTGGTCGATCAGAAGGATTAATCTGAGGATGAGAAGAATTGAGGTCCACCACACCAGGAATAGGAATAAGAGTAGGATGTTCCCTCCCTTGAAAACCTACTAAAACTGAAGGTGTATCCGGTGGGCCTGTTATGTCCAAGAATCGGCAGGAATGGGGAAACACTGTAAGAGAATGGACCGAAACACAACTGAAGAAAGGCCTGTTAAAACAGTAGTCCTTAGCCACTACCTCTATTCTCTGACCCGAACGATAAACTAACTCCCTACGGGTTAGATCAGGGAGAAGGTTATGTTCCCGAAGAGTAGCTGCGCCGAGAACGATGAATTCAGGCATAAGGTCGGCAGGAACTATAAAGAATAAAGACGGTGGAACTGAGAAACCATTCTCAAAAAAGATCGGAAGTTTGATGTAATGTTCCACAGGAACTGCGTTCCGTCGTTGCAATTGCCCTTATGCCCTCCTCTGAAGAAGGTAAAAGCTCGGCATGAGGAAATAGGTCAGCAACTAAAGCGGAGCTGATCAGGCTTACACCTGAGCCGCTATCAACCATGCAGCCATAAAACCCTGAACTATCCGGACTGAAAGCCACACAAATTACCAGTGGATCGACCTTGGCTGAACTGAGATTTACAGGGATCGTCCTCAAATCTCCCTCAGCCATAGCCAAGCATTTGTTTGACTGGACCAGTGGTTTCTGCTGAATCTCTGCTGCTGCTGAAGGTTCTGCCTGCCTGTTGCTATGACTATCACTACTTCCTATCATAAGGCTACTCGCTGCAACTGAAACTACTGGTTCCGTGGACTTAATTCCCTACATTACCCCCCCACAAGATAGACCCTACTATCTTCACACTATCACTAGTCACAATGGTGTCTGGAAGAAGATTCCTAGCACTACTACTAACGACTACAGGGTCTATAGTACTAGCACTACTTCTATCACTATTTACTATATCTACTAGGGCATTTGATTCCATGAGCTGCTGTGAACTATTCTTCTCCACTGGAGGGCTCATTTCCGTGGAGACTTGCAGTTTAAAGCTCCTGCTTGTACTGCTTCCTCTGAAGAAGGACCCATACATCGGCCTTCTAGATGTGACTTGTGACACCAGTCGCAAGGATCTAGAAACTTCCTTGGCGGCCTTGGTGAGTCACGTGTAGTCTGTGCCCTGTGTTGATTGTCCGCGCGTGGGGAATTATGTTTTCTGTTTGAACCAGAGGCCTGTGGTGATCTGTTTTTTCTGTTATTTGTGGGCGACCTCTGAGTCCTTTGTCCATTGCGCGGTGGTGTCCTATGTGAACAGTTAATTCCCGCATGTGGCCCCTTACAAAACGGACACACTCTACCAGAATTCAATTGTTTCGTATGTGGAGGGGATCTGATAGACCGACAATCATCTTACATGCCCCCTCTTTCGACAATAACTGCATACTCCTAAATACTTGTAGCATTCATCCATCACGTGCCCAACATTCTCACAGTAATCACAAACGAGGTGTTTTCTGTTAGTGTTCTCGTTGTGACGTGTCGGTGTGTAAGTGCTTTGGGTCTGATTACGTCTGTTATTGGATGAGGGATAAGTATGTGGTGTATTGTTATTGTTACGTGTATTCTGTTGGCGGGTATTGTTTGTTTTAGGTGGTTGTGGCTGTGCATGTTGTGAATGCAAAACTTCTGACCAACCTGGATTGATAACATCTATTCTGATTGTCTCGTCCAAGTCCTGTTTAGGTTGATCAGACACTGTAAACCGGCTGTTGCTAGAAGAAGTGACTACATTCTTTCCTTTATTGTAGTCTCTAACGTAGGTGTCCGCAAGGCTTACTATTTTCCGCCATGGCACTCGGATGTTACTATCTTCTTCCTGCTGTGTAATATATTCTGATATCCTTTTCTCGACGTATGGAGGAAGACTTAGAAGAAAAGCTGTTCGTAGCGAGTCATGTTCTCGCATATCTAGCCCACGATAGGCTTTCTTTGCGAGGTGTTCCAGGCGAAGAGCATACATTCGAACGCTTTCACCGGAAGTCCTATAAGCTGAATGATAAGCATTGAGCTTATGTGCGTCTTTTCTTTTCTCCTCTTGCTGATACCATGTTAGTAAAGTCTCTTTAATAGAACCGTAGTTCCTGTCATCTTTAATTAATAAGTTGTACAGCTGCAGGAACGAACCTTCAAGTTGCCTGCCTAGTAGCCTTAACCATTGATGAGGTGCATTTGGATAGTTAAATGAGCAATACTGCTCAAAGTCAGCAAAATAACTAACCAAATCCTGATCAGCCTCATATTTAAACTTCCTGCTCAAACCCACTTTCACTTTCCTTGAGTTCTTGGCGATTTCAGCCAGATAGAGGATAGATTGGGACATCAGAAGCATATGACGCTCCAAAATGTCCATCTGCTTGGTGCAAGAAGCTGTGTCGGTGTTTTGTTCTCTACATTTGTATAGATTGGTTGTGGTTGAGGAGGAACAACAAATGATCTGGTATCGATTGGTGGTGCGATACCAGCCTGTTGAACTGTAATCGGTATCCCTGAAGTACTTGAAGTCAAAGGATCATTGATACCCTGACTGAAATAAGGAGGTATAGTATACGGCTGTCTGTTAGTCACGTCAGTCTGTTGTGTAATGGGAGTCGTCGTGTGCGTTGTGTAAATAACGTCAGAAAAAGGGGAACCTCCATATATTGGAGCCGTAGTTCCTGGATAGAACTGTTGTTGCTGCATTGGTGCTGATATTGTTGGAGATACAGGTGAGCCTAAGTTCATCAACATTATCTCATTTGATAACAAATCCGATGACGTCACTGGAGTAGCAACAACTGAAGGAACACTCGTTTGTTGTGGCGGTATTGGCTGTTGTGCCCGCAACAAGGCCGTTTCCTCTTTAAGGAACTTAAATTCCTGGGTTATGGTAGTCAGGAATTCCTGTAGAGGTGGATTCACTGAATCTCTCTGATCTGTTAACTGTTGAGGAACTCTTGGTGGTGGTGGATGATCTCTCTGAACTCTCTGTTCTCTGCTTGTCTGCTCATCTCTCGCCTCTCTCTCCCTGATAAACCTCAACATTTCTTGTTGAGTTGGTGGAGGCATCTCCTCCTCCTCAATATCACCACCGATATTCACTAAACCACCGCCCACTGCTCCCATGATACGCCCACTCCCAACCTCATCACTTCCCGCATTCTCCCCATCACCCCCCAGCTCTGTAAACCTGTTTGAAGACATCATTAGGGTTAGTGCATAAATGGTATTTCAATATTTCAAAACAAAATATAAATGAGGGATGATAAGTGAGAAAAGCGTTGCAGGAAAAAGGAGGCTAAGACTGTTATTAACTATAACCGTATCTAGTACTCTGAATTCAACGATATAATTATTTTTGCAGAATTTGCGAATTGGAAAGTTCAGATATGTAGTATCTACCCTGATATCTATTTGTTAAACCTTACTAGGTATACTAAATACAATGGCAGTCCCTGTTCGGGCGCCAACTAAATTTAAAGAGTATGTTAGGGAGAGTTAATGGAAAGAAGACCCGGATTATTAACTGTTAACAGAGTCCCCAAACCACCCAATAAATTTAGAAAGTGAGATCAGAAACTAATACAGCGTCGAAAATCAGAGACTGAAAGGAACTGTCTGTTAATGATTAATGGATTAATTCTAATAGAGAAAGAGAGAAAAATTAGTCAGTTAGTATGCTACTGTGGTGCATGAAGGTGTTAAGAGGTTAGACGGATAATAAATAACTAAAATGTTAAATATCTATCTACCTCCACCTCTGTTAAACTGTTAATGGCAAGACTTTAGCCTAACGGTACTACACTATTCACCTGAACGTTTCCAATCGTTCCTTCTGCAAAATACGAATCTTCTGTGAGTGAGTAATCCACCCGTGAACTGAAGAACCCTCCTTGAATATATTGATAATATTCGTGTGAATGAAGGTCATAAATAGATAAGGGAAATAAAAACGTTAACATAAAAATGAACGTTTATTTAGTTACTTATGGGGGAGGATTATCTAAGTATATTTGATAACTGTGAGCTGTCGGTTCGGTCTAAGATGTAGACACGAACCTAAAATCGGGTTGACGTTTGAATGTGTGTGCGTTCGAATTCCAGAGTAAGTATTAGTAACTATCTGGAACAAGGGTTAATATGTGTGTGAATAGAGGATGCAAAACCTTTAGAAACACCACACTCAACTTATTGTTCCTTTGAGATGTTTCTGATAACTGCGTCTTGGGAGAACTTGCAAAAAGAGTTGAATTTCTGCTGAATCAAGAATCAAGGAGATGGCACGGTGGTAACCTGATAAAGAACGTTGCCCCCGGCACTGGGACCTATATAAAAATGAAAGACAGGCATATGATGTTAAAGGTGCTCCATAGCGAATATCTAAAATGGGATGATGATACTAAAGCGTGATCTTACTTACCCTTGGAGATTTAGGAAACAAATCTCTCCAATAGGGTTGAAGTTGAAGAGTCTTGAAAAGCAGCCTGATGACTCTGCTGTGAATCTGATAAAAGAAAAGTAGGTAAGACCACGACAGAAACGATGGAGCATGCATACATATCCATCTAGAAAATAAAGAACAATAAATCTTACTTTCCCAAGATATGTATCCTTTTTCCACAAAGGAGAAGTAGTTGTCACGATAATGAGTTGTTGGACAAATTGGAATGAGTTGGACAAATTGGTGGATGTAAAAACCACACAATAAATAAGCTGTGAATTGCCTAACTACAATTTATCATATGCCTAAAGAATCGAGAATTAGTAATTTTGGGAAAAACAACAGTTATGATTAATAAGGACATAAATATAATAATAATGAGAACACCAGATATTACAGATTTTACAGATAATACAGATATTAGGGCGAGCCTGGAGCTTCAGGGTGGGCCTGGAGCTGCTGTATGTGCAAACCCCAACATCCCCCCGCACCAAAACTACGCCCCCACTTCCTCCTCCTCCTCTATCTCTACTTCCTGCTCCTCTTCCTCTTTCTCCTCCTCTTCCTCCTCCTCTTCTTCTTCATCTTCTTCAAACACTTCCTTTATCTTTTCATTTTTATTCCCTTCATCCTTCTCACTTACTTTTGTATTTTCGTTATATGTATTTTATTCATCTCTCTAATCAAGGCTCCATGTTTAACCATTACAATTTTCCCATCTCTCCCAATTATTCTACCAGGTCCTCTCCATTTTTCCTCACCCTTTTCTTATAATAGTCTTTATCTCCTACTTGGGCTTCATCTATTCTATGTGTTCTAATTTTACCTTTTAGAGCCCTCCTTATACGATCTCTGCATTCTTTCTCTTGTACTTAATCCTGAACCAACATTTGTAATTCCATTAGTTCTTTTAATTTTGCTCCTTCTATTTCTTCCTCTAGTTCAGCAGGACTGACACGTTCCATCTCATTTTTACCTCTATAAAATATCCCAAACACTTTCTGATTGGGAGAATACCCACCACTCATTATTCTATCATTCTTCGCACTGACCATCCACATTAATATCCACTCTCTTCCTTTAACTCCATCCTCCTTTAATTTCCTCATACCCTCCTTCAACATCCCTACTGTCTTTTCACTTTTACCGTTACTCCACGGGCTCTCACTTGCTGTACATAACATCTCTATACCCCATTTTTCAGTGAATTCAATTATTTCTTCGTTTTGAAACTCCCTACCTCCATCAGTTATTATTTTTTGAGGCACTTCAAAATAACTAATCCATTTCTCCATTACACATTCCATTATGTTAGAGGGTTTCTTATCTTTTAACCATTTTGCTTGACAATAATGTGTTGCCCAATCCACCATAACTAGAAATTTTTCACCTTCCAATTCACCTATGTCCATTGATAGTACTTCGTTAAAATGTTTTGCGAGAGGTAATCCTACTATAGGCCTTTCAGGGTTTCTCTTATATTTCTTACAAGTTTCGCAATTATCACAAATCTCCTTTAACGTTTGTAATCTTTCCTTCTTCAACCTCTGATAATCCTCATCTTGACCCCATGCTTTACAAATCATTTGTTGCAATTTGTCAAAAGAGCAATGACCAAATTGTAAATGTAAACGTAGACAGGCATTTTTCCATTTTTCCTCATTAAGTATTGAACTACTTTCCCTAAGCATTAGCCACACATCCTTCATTTTTCCTTTTTCTCTTAGTTTTATTCTGATATGACCCTTACTATCTATACTAATAGGTATTTTATCATTTATTAAAGAATGATTACATTCTAGATATTTTTTACCAAAATCTATCCTAGCATTTAACTTATCCATAACTACAGTCCCTATCAACCAAGGTATGTTCCCTTCTACTATTTCTGTTTCTAGTAATGCCTTATTTCGACCTAAAATAATAGGAATTAAAAATTTCCTATGACATTTATATTCCCTCTCCCCAAAAACATATGTAGCTTCTACTTACTCTTCAGATCTTCTCATCTTCTCCAATTCTTCCCTGTTAAAAGTTGAAAGAATCGCCCCTAGTCATAATTCTCCTATTACACTGTTCTTACAACCTGTATCTACTATCGCACTTATTATATCCCAATTGTCTTCTTCTTCTATCCCTCTCTCTCCCAACAATACCACCTCTTTGATTAACGTCTTCTTTTCCTTACAGTTATTAGCCAAGTGCCCTTTTTCTTTACATTTGTAGCATTCTTTATCCTTTAGCCAACAAGTTTCCATCACATGGCCTCTCTTCCCACACCCTTCACATTCTTTTTCACTTCTGCGATATTCTGGACAAAATCTTTGCACATGTCCCTCCTTTTTACAATTATAACATATATTCTTCCTCTCTATATTTTTATTCCTCTCACCACTATACCATATCTTATCCTTGTTTTGGTTTTGAAAACTTTCCCATAATTCCTACTAACAGGCTTGTTACTCTTGTATATGATAAATCACCATCCAAAGCTCCTAACATTATCTTTTCCTCACTTTCTGACAATTTACTCCTCCCCAACAACAAACCTCCTTTGTGTTCCTCCCCTAGTTCAGCCATTCCAGCTGCATTACACCTTCTCAACGCTACATCAAATCTACTCACGAAATCCTGTATCTCCTCCGTATTTCTTCTTTCAATTCTGAAGAAATCGTTCATACTATCCATCTTTTCTCTTTTCTTGTCACTGCTATATTTTTTCTCTAAAACACTCATTATTTTGTCTACTCCGTCACTACTTGCTATCTCTTCTCTTGGTAATCCTCCTACCAACTCCCATGGTTCTCCACATAGTGCACTCCGAATGGTTAAACCTGGATATTTATCTGCATTCTTATTTCTCCATAACCAATCTTCCACTTTCCCTTTCCACTCCAGGAACCTCTCCTTCTTTCCATCAAACAAAGGACATTTCTCACCCCTCTTACATTTCTCAGTACTCTCATCATCTGAGCCCATCATACAACTACGGAGTTACTTTAAATTTAGAATTGAATAAAAAATCTAATCAACAATTTAAACACACTACCTTGTAATCAATAGAGGTCCTTCACTTATGGTGTGCCATCAAGTCGGTCACTAAAGGGATTAAGACTTTTAAGTGTCAAATAGTCAGTATATAGTAAGGGAATAAGGTATTAATCAATGAAAGTTTTATCAGTAAGTCAGTAGTAAACACCAATAAGACTTTTCTCTTGTATAATCAAACCAAAGGATAAAATCGATGAACCAATCTCACAACAAGAAGACAGCAATGAACGAAGATCCAATAGAAAGTTTTTATGCATTAAATTATTCCACAATTAATAATATAAATCAAATCAAATATCCAATACAACAAAAACTAAATTCAAAGTTGAGCATAATCCTACAAAGAAAAATAAAAACAAATAATTAAAAAACACCTTACAATCAAGAACGATGCTGAGAAAATAAGCACATGCCCCTTCTTCGTGAAGCGTGCCACTAACATACCTAAAATTAAATATATATATATATATATATATATATATATATATATATAGTATATATATATATATATATATATACATATATATATATATATATATATATATAGTTATATATATATATATATATATATATATGATTGTGCGAAATCAAAACTGATGAGGTGTAATTTATATTTTTAAAGTTGTATATACCGAAAAGATATATATATAGCATATTATTAAGTTATATATATATATATATATATATATATATATATATATATATATATATATATGTATATATATATATATATATATATATATATATATATATATATATATATATATATATATATATATATATATATATATATATAAAGAATATTTATATATATATATTATTGTTATATATATATATATATATATATATATATATATATATATATTAATAGATATATATATATATATATATATATATATATATATATATATATATATATATATATTGAAGTTTTTTTCTTTTTCCCAGATTTGAAGTGAGGTGCGCAACATACACTGGAAACACAGAATAGTTAGTAGAACATGTAAGTCAAAGGAAAGACACCCACCTTTATGATCCCTTCATTACCTTAAGTGAGAGCCTGTTGTAGTAAAAATAATCCTAGGTCAGAAGACTGGGGATTGATTCTCACTGTCATATCTCATCAATGTAAGTGTCTATCCTTATTATACAGGCCTGCGACCAAAAAAATGGAATTCTGGGGTTTTATAGGTGGTTGTTAATGAAATTTATCTCCTAAATCCAAATCAAGCATTTATATTGCTAATCAGGTCTAGTTTTTAAGATACAGACCGAGCTCCCTAGATGGCATTAGAGAGCTCAGTCTCTAGCTGACTGCGGGCGCGAGTGGTTGTGTGTTGCTTGCTCACTCTCCAACTAAGTGTTCTTACTTTTAATCCATGACTGTTCTCATCTAGAACAGTGTTTAAAGTGTATTTCTAAAGCTTCATTTATCTATGTGAAATTTATTTTGCAGACAAATACATAAACAAAATTACTAATATTTCATAAAAATGAATAGAAAGTGTAAAAACAGTCCTGATAGATTTTGTTATGTGTGTGGCAAAGTAACTTTTAGTGACCAGCAATGCACTATAACGCCGTTAAAGTTCCTTTTACAATGCATATTTTGGAATAAAGCTAGGAGATCAAGACAAAACCTTTGCTCCACATATGTGTTGCAAAGCCTGTATCATAGCCTTAAGGCGCTGGATTGAGGGCAAAACGAACTGTTTGTCATTTGGTGTACCTATGGTGTAGAGAGAAGGCAAGGACCATATTACAGACTGCTATTTTTGCATGACCAATCCCAAAGGTGAGATAATTACTTTACGAATATAGTCCTTGACAAATCTAGAAAGGTTTAAAAAACCTTGCAGCCTATTGCAGTGGTCTCCAAAGTGGGGTACGCGTACCCTGGGGTACGCAGAGTGATACTTGGGGGTACACCTAAAGAAGTAGCCTCACGATCACTTGCGAGTGTATGATATTGTATAAATAGAGTGTTATATATATATATATATATATATATATATATATATATATATATATATATATATATATATATATATATATATATATAAACTCAAGAGGAAAATTTAATGCATCACCCGTAAATATAATATAATTTAACTCTTTCATATTGGGAAATGTAGGGCTAGGTTTGGTTTTATTTGGTTCATACCTAACTCGAGGTTGCACAAGGTTATAAATGTATAAAACTGTATGTAACGACAGTGTGTAGGGAATTATAATAATAATAAAGAAAAAACAAAAAAATATGGATATGATGATTTTATTAATCTACAACAATATTCTACAAATTAAAATGTGAAAGCATAAAGTTGTCTAATAATGGGTTGTACCCCCTGGTCCTTCCAACTTCCTCCAAGCGATTCGTCATTGATGAAATGATCTCGGAGATGGTCTTATGCAGGATGTTTCAGTGTTTGCAAGGTCCCTGGAGTGTGGACGGAGCATGTTCACGGGCCCGAACACGCCCACCCAACAAATCCCAAACATGTTAAATGGGATTCATGTACGGGCTCCTCGCAGAAATGGTCAGGAGTCTGATCCCTATCTGCTGTAGGTACCGTTGGACGACCTGTGCAGTGTGCTGTGTGGCGTTGTCATGGAGTAACAAAAAATGAACGCCAATGAAGGACGCGAAAGGCACTATATACTCTTGGGGGATGTCTTCTGCACACCTTTCAGCCGTTAGCGTTCCTCTGCTCACGATATGCAATACCGTGCGAGCACCCCAAACAAATGACTGCCCACACCATCACAAAGTCACCTCCAAAAGGAATCTTTGGGGAGATATTGCAAGCAGAAAAGTGCTCACCTGCACGTCTCCAAATTCGCCGACGTCCATCTGGTCCATGTAGTGTGAACCTCGACTCATCTGTGAGTGTCCAATCTCCATACGCTTGTGAAAATTGAAATCGCAACCCAATGCTCCCTGATCAGGAGAGGGCCGATGGCAGACCTTGTAATACGTACTCCACGTTCATTCTGTCGTCTTCTCTACGCTCGGAAATGACACATTTCTGACCTCATGGAGCCTGTGATGTAGCTGTACGCTTGTTTGGAAACGATCAAGAAGCACCGTCAGACAGAGGAATCTGTCATCTTCGGACGTCGCCCTCGGGCGACCCTGACCATGTCGTCTACTTTTGTTGCCAGGCCCTTAACCGAAGTTAGCTGATTCGACTGACCGCGATTGGTTTACCCTGAGCTGCTGAGCCACCTTGTTTCTGAGTAATGGCTTGCTTCCGACAGTGTGATAACTCCTATGGCACGTTCCTCTTCTCTGACGATGTCTTTCCATTGTGACAGTCTTTGTCAAGCTACGACTTACAGCATAGGGTTTGTTTCGTTTGTTGGTTGGTGTCTTGCCATCTTGTTCTCCTATGAACGTATTTGGGATTTCGTAATTTGGTTGGTTATCTTTATTATGCCATTTAGTTCCATACACGGTGTTGTTACATACGGTATACACTCCGAAGTTAGGTATGACCCAAATAAAACCAAACCCTAGCTCTACATTTCCAAAAATGAAAAAGTTTACATTATATTTACGGGTGATGCATTAAATTTGTCCGCGAGTTTATATATATATATATATATATATATATATATATATATATATATATATATATATATATATATATATATATATATATATATATATATATATATATATATATATATATATATATATATATATATTAAAAAGGCATATAGGGGTAATACTTAGAATTATTGTCTAAAGGTTTATAAAAATCTTTTGGTGGCCTATTGAAATTGTAATTGTGTATAAAAATAGTGTATTATTCTGGTAGAGAAATTGTGGTTAATTGTATATATATATATATATATATATATATATATATATATATATATATATATATATATATATATATATATATATATATATATATATATATATATATATATATATATATATATATATATATTTAAATTATATATATATATATATATATATATATATATATATATATATATATATATATATATATATATATATATATATATATATATATATATATATATATATATATATATATATATATATATATACGGTATATATATTTATATATATATATATATATATTTATATATATATATATATATATATATATATATATATATATATATATATATATATATATATATATATATATATATATATATATATATATATATATATATATATATATATACTCTAAATTGTATATAAAAATTGAGTATTTAAAATTGGCAAATTTTCCTGGTATGAAAATTGTGTATAAAAGTGTGAAAACGAGGGTCGAGTGAATTAATATTATGTAAATTAAGTAGGCGAAACCTTTTTCAGGTATCAATAAGAAGAACAAGCACACTGTAGTCTACCCTGATGTTCCTTCTGCCATTAAACCACAACCACATGGTCCAGGAGTTCCAGTTCCTTCTCCACCTGAAAATACTGAGCTACAAGACAATATAGAAGATATAGAAGTGGATGACACTGACACTTCAGTGACATATCAGCCTACGTCTACAAACACTTCTGCCAAGACCACTCACTCAAAGTAAATTAAATGACTTGACTAGAGATCTTGGTCTTTCTAAAGAGAACGCACAACTTCTTGCATCCCGTCTTAGTGAGAACAACCTCCTCTCTCAAGAAACTAAATACTTTTGGTTCAGAAATAGAGACGAAGAGTTTCGAAAGTTCTTTGCAGTTGCTTCTTGCAGCTTTTTGGTGTATTGCAATGATGTAAAAGGTTTAATTGAGGCACTTGGCGTTCCTTACCAACCAAGTGAATGGAGGTTCTTCATTGATTCTTCTAGCAGAAGCTTGAAGGCAGTACTCTTAAATATTGGCAATAAATGGCATCCGTACCTATTGCCCATTCAGTTCAGTTAACAGAAAGCTACAAAAATATGGAAGCATTGATTAATACAATCAAGTACTCTAACCACAACTGGTTAATATGTGGTGATCTCAAGGTAAGATATATTTCCCAGTTTCTTCTTGTCATTATAAATCTTCATTTTTAAAAAATTACCTATGAAAAAAATATAGTTCTTAGAAACCATGTACATCAATATGCAAGCATAAAGACAGTTTTCAATTTTAATTTACTACATTTAATGTATTTAAGAATTAATCCTTTCTTTCAGGTTGTGCCTTTTTCTTGGGATGCAAGGAGGCTACACAAAATATCCTTGCTTCATGTGTCTATGGGATAGCCGTGCTGATAGTCTTCACTATAAGCAAAAAACTGGCCAGCTTCGAGAGACATTCCAAATTGACTGCCACAATGTGGTAGCTGAACCTCTAGTCCCTCCCAAAAATGTTTTACTGCCTCCTCTTCATATAAAGCTTGGCCTGATGAAGAACTTTGTCAAAGCACTGAATAAAGAAGGCCAAGCTTTTAAGTATCTACTGCAAAAATTCCTACACATCAGTGATGCAAAGCTCCATGCAGGCATATTTGACGGTCCCTAAATTAGAACTCTGTTAAAGGACAAGCATTTTTACACCAATATATGGAAGCCAGTGAACAAGATGCATGGCGATCGTTTAGTAAAGTAATTGACGGTTTTCTGGGAAATAAAAGAAGCTCAGAATATATCTCACATGTAAATGAGCTTATGAAAAGCTTCGAAAAATGGGAGCTCGCATGTTGATAAAAATGCATTTTCTCCATTCACATCTTGACTATTTTCCCGCAAACTGTGGAGATTACAGCGAGGAACAAGGTGAAAGATTTCACCAAGACATAAAGACGATGGAAACAAGATATCAAGGACGCTGGGACATCAACATGTTAGCTGACTATTGCTGGTGTCTTAAACGCGACGAACCAACATCGCTTCACAAACGGAAATCATCAAGGACTTCGTTTCTTGGAAAATAGTTTCTTGCACGTCTTGTGTAGGCTCATAAGTAGTCTGTAAGTTTAAAATTAATTAAAGGAAAGTCGAATTGAGTCGGTATTTATTTTTTCCTAGTTTACAAGTAATTGTAATTTATTAAATAACTTTGATATAAATGACGAATTTTTCTTAAAATTACCCAATTTCTAAAAAGAAGTAGTGCGCTGTATCTCAAAACCCAGACCTGATTGAGCAAAATGAATGTCATATTTCAATTGAGGAGGACAATTTCGTTAGGAATCACTTCAGAAAACACCAGGAACAGAAATTTTTTCAAATGCAGGCCTGTGAATTATTGCTATTATACACCTTTCTTCTGCTTCTACCAAACTCACATTCCTTACTGACTAATCCATTTTTTCTTAGGTCTCCAGCTGGTCGATTCCAAGCACACTCGCCACTATATACATCCTTTTAACCAACTGACTATCATCCATCCTTTCTATATGACCAAACCATCTTAATGCACTCATTTATTCTCTTATTTATGCCTTTATTCA
>JABUQX010090929.1:0-5000 GCA_015478945.1 Trachelipus rathkii
CACAAGAGAGAGATCCTCGAGCGACAAACAGGGGATAAAGAGTCCCCCCGTCGTCCCCGGGTAGGCCGAGAAACCCTGACGTTCTCTCTTGCGGTTTAATTGGGTATTCGTTAGGTTTAAAAAAAAAAATTGGGGGCAACTCTGTCGCTGAATCTATGCCCTGCAAATACATCGAAAAGATCGATTATATGTTCGTTCAACTTACATATCCGGCTAACGACCCTTCAAGTGCAGCAATATTATAAAAAAAGCCCATAGGATATATATATATTATATATATATTATATATATTATATATCATATATATATATATATATATATATATATACATATATATATATATAATATTATATAACTATAGGCCTTTCTGTTTTACACAATGGTCAGTTTTGAACTTTTTTTTTGTTTTTTATTTAAAATATATACTACTATACTGATACCAACAATGAATTTCAGTGGTAAACACTACATGATATAAAAGTACGAAGTATTTTTAAAAATTTTAAAAATTCACATTTTTTCTTACAAAATTGTTTTAAAAATGAATATCTCGAAAAGTACGCCACTTACAAAACCAATTACATATTTGAATCAGCGTATAAAGCTTTTCTATAAAATGAAAAAAACAAAAAAAAAACAAAATCTTTTTTTTCATAATTAAATATTCTCAAAAGTACGACACTTTCAGGAAAACCAATTACATACTGCATTCAGCGTATAGCTTATTACAATATGTAAAATAAAAAATAAAAAAAATAAATACAATAAAAAAAAAAAAATTAGGGGCTCGAGCCGACGGGGGGGCAGAGGGGGGACGTTTTCCATACCCGTAGGGAAGGGGCGGAGGAACCCCCGCCGACACCGCAAATACCCAAAGAGCGGGGGTCCGGAGACCCTCCGGAGGGGGGAAATAGTCCCCTGTAGTTCCCCGGAAGGCGAGAAACCCCGACTCCTGCAATCTTGTTGCGGTTATACCCTTGGGTACGCCACATCTAAATATTGGGCAGTATGCTTTTAATATAGTAATCCGTATAAGCACACTGCGCTCTATATATTTTTTTACGATCATCGTTCACTGAAATTCATTGTTGCGGGGTCATCATATAGTAAGCAATATATTTAAAAAAAAACAAAAATAAATTCAAAATATAAACAAGCGTAAAAACAGAAAAGGTCCTATATTATATATAATACATATCATATATATATATATACTATATATATACTATACTATATATTATATATATATATATCTTTATATAATATAATTAATCATATATTATAGTATATATATATATATATATATATGAGAATTTTCACTGTCGTTGACAAATTTAGAAAGTCATTATAATTATGCTTATATAGGTAATTTACAAATTAATCTAATAAAATTGCTTTCAAAGCGTATTTTATCTTAATAGGAACTACTTTTAATCCTAAATATTGTTCTATTTCTCAGGTAGCTATATAAATACAACGAGTAAGTTAGGCCAAAATTTGTTCAATAAAACATTTATACATACTAAACAAGATAAATCAGTTGTCTACATACCCTTCAAATGTGTAACGAAGATTACTGTAATCATTATTTTGCTGCAGAAAGCTCTCACATTGCATACATACATCTATGCATCTTCATTTTATCTTCAATCTTTGCTACAAGATTTTTTAAAACTTTCGTCCAGCAAAGGATGCAAATTAATATCACTCATCTTTCTTCAACATGGTCTCCATCATTATTCGCTAATTATAGTTATAAGTCATAATCAGGCAGAAAAGTGAACAAACAGAGGAGATATTATATTAACCAACACTGCACGATTCAACATCTTGACCGTAACTGATATGTAGGCGATAGCCGCAAGAGGACCGATATATTATGATATCTGATATTTTTTTCTTCGAATAGTATCGAAAAAATACTTGTGTTATGTCTTTCAAACCGATATACTCGATATACTCGTATTTTATCTTTCAAGTATCGAATCAACGCCTATTTTTTTTTTTACTTCTAGAAATTTTCTGAGCGTTTTCTTTTTTTCCATTAAAATAACATTAATCAAAATGTGTGTAATTTCTGGCTCGGTTTTGGATGATGGGCCATTTTTCTGACTCAGGAGGAGGAGGGAAGAATGTCAAGATGATCTACAGAGAGACAGAAGCTAGAGGCTATAGCCGGAAGACAATTTTCATGAATATACTATGGCGTATTTACTTTACTTTTCAAATTATATTTAATAAAAAAGTGAATGAAGCGTATCCTATATAATCCAGGACAATTCTAGTTTTCGAATTGTGTAGGTTAAATCTTATTAAATTTAAAATTTAACTTTCAAATTATGAAATGTTTTTTATAGCAAATATTTTAATACTTCTCGAAGCTTTATTCCTTGTAAAATCACCTTCTGCAACGCATTTAGGCATGTTAGTTTACTTTAAAAAGTAATATATGTTTTATATATATAATATATTTTATACTATAATATATATATATATAATATATATATACTATATATATATATATATATATACTATATTATATATATATATATATATATATATCATATATATATATATATATAATTTAATAATATATATAATATATATACTATATTATTGATCAGGGGTCCCCGAATACCTGACACGCTGTAATCTAAAATAATAAAGTAGCTATCATAAAAACTGAATAATTTTGAAATCAGCGCAACATTGTTAATGCAGCGAAATATGAAGAAAATATAAATGAGAGAGATACAAAAAAAATGCCATAAAATAATAAATATGATATACGTGTACCGCATAAGTTTCCAATTGCCGAGGCAGTCTCTTTGTAAACGAAATTAATAAAAAGATTGACGAATGTTGAAAAGTGATTCGTCATCATGGAGATATATGAACCAGACGTCATCAGTAAATGTTTTAGTACCAGTAATGAGCATGATTAGTTACAATGTATTCGAAAGTAATAGCGACATACGTAAAGCCCAAAAACATACCAATTACTAAAGTAATAAGCTCGAAAGGCTAGCATTGTTCTAAAGACAGAAAGAGCTTTATAAACCTAACGTAACCTAAAATAACTACCTAAACCTAACCTTGACCTAACCTAACCTAACCTAACCTACGTATATATATATTACTAATATATATTAATATATCTATAAATATATATCTTTATACTATATATTATATATAATATATATATATATATATATATATATATATATAATATATAATATATAATCAATATAATATATAATATAACTATAAAAAGTGCCTAACAGGCTTTTCATTCACATTAACAATTAAATTCCTTTTTTTTTCTCGCTGTCTTCTGCAGCCAGCAAGGAGGAGTAGTAGTCTCGCTGCCCAGAAACAAGAAGACCAACAATGCCAGGCGTTAGAGTTATTCCAGCGTATTAATTTAATAATTTAATTAATATTTTAATTATTTTTATTAAAATAAATAAAATATTTTTTCTTTTGCGTATTAAAATATCGGTGAAGTTCAAAATTGTATTCGTTTCTTATGACTATCGCAGTTTTTTCTTAAGATACGGGTGTCAGCTACTCGGCGACGGCTGCCATATACTATATATAAGTATATACATCTATAATATATATCATATATATATATTATACTAATATAATAATTATATATATATATATATATTATATATATATATATAACTTTATATATATATATATATATATATATATATATATATACTTATATATCAATATATTATATTATACTATAAATATATATAATTATAATATATATATATATATATAACGATTATTTTTTTGTTTCGATATTCGATATTTTTTTACGATAGTATCGAAGGCAATTTGATATTTTTTTTAAAATGATCAATATATCGTATATCGACTATTTTTTCTTATATACTCGGCATCCCTACTGACTCATGTAGGGAATGCCGCAATGAGGACCGATATAGCTATTCGGATTATTGATATTTTTTTGCGAGTAGTATCGAAAAAAATATCGATGATATTTTTCCTATATATATATATCGATATATCGACCTATTTTATTTTCAGTATCGAATCAACGATATTTTTTTTTACTTCTAGAAATTTGAAGCGGTTTTCTTTTTCATAAATACGACATTAAAAGCAAAATGTGTTGTATTTTTCAAGGCGCGTTTGGATGATAGAGACATTTTGTCTGACTCAGGAGGAGGAGGAAAGGAGGTCAGATGATCATCACAAGAGATAGAAGTAAAGGCTAATAGCGGACAAAACAATTTGTCATTACAAACTATTACTACTTGCTCATCTTTATCTTTTCAAATAGATAATTTATAAAACGTAATGCAGGTATCCTACTATATATCCGGACAATAATAGTTTGATGTAATGGTTATAATCTTTAATTAAATTTACTTTAATCTGAAATTTAGAAATGTTTAAGTTCTATTATGCAAGATTCTGCT
Source organism: Trachelipus rathkii (assembly GCA_015478945.1). NCBI lineage: Eukaryota > Metazoa > Arthropoda > Malacostraca > Isopoda > Trachelipodidae > Trachelipus > Trachelipus rathkii. The sequence continues at coordinate 4,461 of JABUQX010090929.1, forward strand.
ACTCTAAATCGAGCTTTAATTCCTCTGTAAAATGCACCTACTGCTAATCTTATTACCTCATTTAGCGCATAATTAGTGTTTACTTTGAAAAATTAATATACTATATATATATTATATATATATATATATATACATATATCTATATATATTATATATATATAAATATTATATATATAATATATAATATATATATTACTATAATCACTATATATGGGGAGGGTCCCGAATAGCTGACATCTGTATCTAAAAAACTACGGTAGCTAAATAAAAACTGAATACATTTTGAAATCAGCGAACATTTTATTGCAGGAAAAAGACATACATATAAACGGGCTTGATAAAATAAAGTTTATAATAATAAATAAGATACTACGTGGTACGAAAAGTTTCAATGACATGAGGTTTTGGTAAACGAATTATAAAATAAGCACGAAGGTTGATAAAGTCGATTGGTTCATTAGGAGGTCTACGAAAGCGGGGTAGGTAACATATACTTTTAGTCACCAATAATGAAAGGATTAGTTAGAACTGGTATTGAAA
>JABUQX010090929.1:10000-42500 GCA_015478945.1 Trachelipus rathkii
GATATTTCTAATCTGAAAGTGAAGATCATTGGAATGTAGGGAAGCCGATTGTAAACAAGAAGTTTAGGAACATCCTATGCATTAGTTTTAGGGCGATAAGTGTTTTAATGAGTTCAAATTTTTTTTTAAATATTCTGATTTGGTTAAATTTCTTATCCTAACTGGGTGCATAATGTAAAGAAAGGTAGATGTTATATTGTGTTCCGAAAATTTGATACTCTGAGATGAATTGAGAGAATAAATGTAAGGTATAAATAGTGAAACTCTGAAGCAATCCTCAGCAGAGCTTTTTTTTGTCCCTGAGGCTGGGACTCTTTTGGATACAGCGCGCGATAATGAAAAATCTTCACAAAAATTCTTAGATTTTTTAAAAATTCTTTAAAAAGAGACTGCATTATCTGCACTTCTATCGGTTTTTAAAATATTTAAAAGCTTTTCTATGTGCCAATGTGTACTATTCCAGCGAGTTGGAATGTCTTTGATAACATTAAGATATGGAAATCAAAGCTGTTTTTGAATTGCCTTCAACTCATTTCATTTTCAATTTCTTTTTCAGATTCATCTTAAGTATTTTTATTATAAAATTCTTATCAAATCTAGACAATAAATATCCGCGCAACATCCGCAGTGCAAAGCGCGGAGATGCGGATGCGGATGCGATCTTTAATAATGTGGCGGAAATGCTCCGCGATGCGGATGCTTTTACCTGCATCACTTATCCATAATAATACTATATTATTATTATATTATATATTAATAATATATATATATATATACTATATATATATTATATATATATATATAATATATATAACTATATAATATATATATATATATATACTATATATATATATATATATTATAATAAATATATATATATATATATATTATCAATATATTATTATATATATATAATACTATATATATATATAATATATAATATATATATATATATATATATATATTATAATATATATAATATATATAATATATATATATTAGTATATACTATATATACTATATATATAGTATATGTAGTATCAGTAAGCATTTGGAACCGTTTTCTGCATGCTTAATACCGCAAAGATGCCAACTGTTTCTCTAGCTTCTAGCACTTGTGACCTATATCTGGAATACACCGATATTATGTCTACCTCTATGTTATTCGGTACCGGGAGTCGATTAGTGTGTATTATTGAGACAGGTGCCTAGAATGCTTCCTTGTATGCGTTAGCCCCCCGCCCCCTTTTTTCTAGCACTTTCCTAGTCATGACATATCCTATCGTCATAGAACTCGGCTAGATATTCGGTGTCTATTCGGTATGTTATAAGTACGGGGATCGATGTGTATATTAGATAGGGCTAGGTTGCGTACCTTCTATGAGTTAGTATCCCCCACCCCCCTTCTAACACCTCTCTAAAAGTCGGTGATATATCGGCATGGTGCCTGAATATATCCGATTTGATATCGATTAGTACAATAATCGACACCGCTGAATCGATTCCTGTGGCTTCTAACGACGCGAATCGATTCACTTCTAACAAGAGTTAGTATTAGACATTACCCTACCCCCCCCCTTTTCCCTAACCTTTTTGTTTCCTTGAGCTATGAAGCCGAGTTTTAGATGGTTTAGTATGTTTGAGGTATACCGAGTCGATTGCTGCTATTGCTAGTGCGGCGTTTTCAGCCGTGCGGTTTAGAAACGCAGCAACATGCCGTTTTTGTCGCAGATCGGCGTACCTTTCGTCAAAACACCTATCATGAACGGGTGTCAAACAGGGGTAGAATGTCTCAAAAAAGATTCCCGTAGTTACTTTCCGAACGCCAGAGTTTCCGTGGCCCCGTCGGGGTCATTTATGGGGTATAAATTGACACCAAATGTTACATTAGCAAAGAGGTGTTAGGACATCGTAACCCTCTCAACCTTGGCATGCTCCTTCTGTTATATGTTGCACATTGTTGCATCCAATGTTCAAGCCGTTACATCAAAGGGGGTGAGGGTCCCGCCCCCAAAAACCTACAAATGGACTTAGAAAGCGGAAAATTGGTGAGTGTATAGAATAGAATAAGTGAAATAGAATGGCTATGTTAAATAATTGGCAAACCATATGGGGCGGAGCCGGAGCTGGTGGTTGTGGTGTCAGAATTGAATTCTAGCTCCAGCCTTAGCATATAGGACCAAAGTGAGGCTGTCTATACATCTTATGTTTTCATAGGTGTCGAACTCATTTTTTGGGGTTTTCAGCATACCCCAAAATGAGTTTAGGTCCACCTTTTAACGGGGGTCCCCTGAAAAAGAAAAAGCTTAGAAGAAGACGAAGTAAGATGAATGAGGAAAAAGAAAAGAAGGAAAAAGAAGAAGTCTCCGCATAGCGAATCAATGTTATGATTCCTAATGTGTAGTATCGACCGGTGTGAGCCGGTCGCGGGTCGAATTAGTAAAATGTACTTAACATCCTCGAATATTATGTACTTATATATGTTTTTAATAACATAGATCTCATTTTTTGAGGTTCCCAAACTCTCAAATGAGTCTGAGAACCCTTCCTCTAGGTTTCTATTGAAAAAAAGAAGAAAAAAGCGGTAAGGAACGAAAAAAAAAAATTTTTGGCCAAAAATTATGACTGATATCACGGTTTTCCCTCTCTAAACGCTCGCAGGTTGGCAAGACCTGAATCGCGATGCCCCGCGCCCCGCAGGGCTCCCCCCGACCGGAAACGCACCGAACTTCCGCAGGCAATATTTACTCCGCGCGCCACGTTAAATTATAATTTTCGTAGTTGTAACGTTAATAAACACTTTTTTTTTTATACAAGTTGTTTACACCACTTTGTATTTTTCTTTTCAAGTAATTCGTTTTCTGTACATATTTAACATTTTATTTTACACTTAAACTTTCTTAATTTTATTTATACAAAACCTTGTTCGCTGTTAATTTTTTGTTAAATAAAACATTGTTTTTATCGACCCTATAGCTATAACTCAAAAAGGCATTAGCGCAAATAGCCCCAGAGGGGCCCCTCCCTTCACCCTGGCTATGCGCTTTGTCTTTAACTGCCTTTATTGCCTACTGGCGGGGTTTTTACTGTGTTCAAGTCCTAGTCCGAAACACTCATTCGGTGGAAATAATGAACTTCAATTACTTTGGAACTATATACTATACTATTATATATATACTATATATATATATATATATATATTAGTATATATACTATATATATATATATTATATATATATATACTATATATCATATATATATATTATAGTATATATATATATAATATACTACTATATATATATATATCTTATATATATATATATATATATATACTTATATTATATATATATCATATAATATATATATATATATTAATAATATATATAGAGCAGAGAGAGCGAGAGAGAGAGAGAGAGCAAGAGGATGAGAGCAAGAGGATATGAAAAGTCTTTTAACTCATCGAGATAAAATTTATTACACAATTCCTTATATAGTAAAATTTAGCAAATTCGTATAATCATGTATAATATATAAAACTTTACCTGCCAACCGCAAACATCCTGATGGTTTCCATAAGGAAATGTAACACATCATTCCCCAGATATCCTATTTCTTATAGTTGTTATTATATAATTTATTATCTTCTTCTTTGAATATTCATCAAGATCTTGATCGGTTAAACCACGTATCTTGGAAGAAATTTTTAGATGGATAGGGAGTGGTATCTTCATTTTAAATCGTTCCACATTGACTATAAATGTTTTAAACACATTGCTTGTTTCCATAATTTTCTCTATATGTCCATCCAGTATAGGTACCATATTATTATACTTTAATGTTATATCGAAGTATGTAATCTCGTTGCCCTCTTTCCTAGCAGCTGATGCTCTTACTCTGTAACCATAGACATCATCAGATGCATATACAATGCGGATTTTTGACGGATCACGTGGAGTGTAAGAATGCCTAATCGAAAAATCTGAATTATAATTGACACATGTATACCAGGTTTTTAAAATAAACCAGCACCTTTGAATATATGTTATAAGTCCCATAGCTATACCTTTTTTAAAATGATTACCAAACAACAGCTATGGTTACATGGTTGGTTCTCAACCCTGATATCATATTCACAGACATTGTAACCAGCAACCTTTAAAAATTCGTGACGTCATAGTAAACATGAATTTTCCTGAAAACTTTATCTTTTTAGCTTTATATACAATGTGAAATTTCAATGAAGTCCATTAACTCTGAACCTATATCATATATATATATACTATATATATTATTAATATATATATTAATATAATATATATATAATATACTATATATATATATATATAATTATTTAATATATATATATATATATACTATAATATTATATATATATATACTCACTTGTATACTATAATACTTATATACTATAATATATATATATATAATTATATATATATTATATTTATATATATATATATATATACTATATATAATATACTATATATTATATATATAGTATATATATATATATACTATTACTTAAAGTTTTAAAGGGTAGTAAAATCAAGTTATTTCATATTTAATGCATTATTACATAATAAGAAACCTATTAGTCATTACATACAATTTTACTCAAATATACTTACAAATCCATTAAAACACTATTTTTTTAAAAAAACATCATAATGAACGATAAATACACATAAACTCCACATAAATTAGAGTATGATGGCTGAACAGGGTAAGACATAGTTTTATATAATTTACATTATTATATTTAAAAAATGAAAGGATATATTGATTATTCAATATAAATTTTAAATCCAAAGAATCAATCAGATGAACAATGCCATTTTTATCCCTATACAACAGAATCCAGTGTCCTCCTGTTTGTACATGTGGCGGATGTGAAGTGTTAACCGAACCGGCTATCCTTCTCCTAGTTTGAGCAGATCCTACATTCATTAATAGCGAAGACTCCTATAAATCGAGGTTCGTTTTTAAACACAGCTTTTATTTCTTCTTCATTCATCTTTAATAATTCAAAATCACGTTGCGTACTCTGTCAATTTTAATGAGCTGAGGTTCCAGATAAACCTGGACAGTGATTGGTGATTGTAGATCTTCCACTAAAGGAGAGACTTAACCTTAATGTCCCTTGTCTTAAAAATCGTTAAATGATTAGCGTTACAAGCTGAAAGGTCAGCGGTGAGATCGTAAGCTATAAATCTACTTTCTTAGCGTAATTCTTCAAATATCTATCCTGTCCCTGTCCTTGCAATGAACGTGTAGCTATTAGATCGTAAAAAGTTCGTGAACATAGAGAATGCGATCCATTGTATAACATTTCATAGTCTCCCGCCGCTAGGTTGAACCGTCTTTCATCGTAGACCTGATACTCTAAGTAAAAAGGGGTGAATTTATAGGGTGACTTTTTAAATCCTGAGTATGCTTCCAATGTTCACAACTGCCTATTAATTCTTTCTGAGGCCGATTACCCATTCACAATGTTCGAGATATTGATACTCGATAATCGCTGTGCAAAGTTAAACAACTTTGTTTCCCCTCGTTTGATAGGATACTTTGCTGTAGTGTTCAAGAGAGATTTTTCGATTTCCAAATTGTCTCTAGGGTAGCTAATTTCACTTGTCTATCTTTCCTAACATAGAGAATAGCTTCTAGCAACTTGTCAACGGGTTTTCAGGACAGCTACAGCGTAGCAGTAGGTTTACTTTTTATTTTAAGAGCGAATTTAGGATTGATCAAACGGGTTAATTCGAATCTCGTACGTATCTACAGCTGGTAAGAATATAGTCTTGTCTTGAGAGACAGTATGTCAACCGTAAACGCGCGTAAAATTCAATGTATTCACTTGTGGTTTTACCCGGCTTCTATCTATATGTCAGCCCGTCTTTGAAACTATAAAAAAAAAAAAGCAAGACTGGAGATGAGACTGTTTAGCCAATCGTCGGAATAATTTAATGAAATGTTCCTATATAACTTCTATACAGGATAACTTGCAAGCTGAATGCCTAGATGAATTTCATTGAGACCCTTCATTCTGACTTAAACGGTATACCAGGAAATTGATTCGGTGCTATACTATGTGGTCTTCAGATGATGTAGCAGTCTGGTACCTATCCGGGTTTGTCAGTTCGTTTTCAGTATATAAAACACGTTGGACTGGATCTAATACTGGTCCGAAGTCAATCTGGTAATCCTTGAATCGAGAGGGACATACGGTGTTCGGTTAATTGGAGCTGTATGGGGTTTGAATGCTGATGAATTGTTTCAACTTTAACACGTAATCTGGGTGGCGGTTCATCGAGAAGAAGATCCAGTTTCACTCTTAAACAGTCCTGGACTAGCAAGATGAGAAATGCATCTTGTATGTAAGGCTGCTGACCGTATAATGAACGGATCGATGATTTAGCTTTTCTTATATTCAGTATGAATTTAAGTTATCAGTTAGAAATTAAATAGCAAATACATCCATTGCATTTTTTTCTTTTAGAGGTCTTTTTAGTCTTAACCTTTCTTAACCGCATATTTTTTCATTACTTTTTTACCTGACCCGTATCTTGGTCTTATTTGGCGCTTTACGCATCATCCCAACATCTCATCTGCAAACGATCCTGTAATGTCGCTCTTTTTAAGCGACTCGCGGTGGTTAGCTCCTGCGGCTCACATAGTCCGTATACGTATGCATACCTGTCGTATAGGCTTTTTTTTACTATATATTCACCTCCTCTTCTAACTACGATGCATTGCACTTCTCATAATTTGAAGAAACTCCTACCAGTTCCTACGCCTCTTCTGTAATTTTGTTCAAACGAATCCCTATCGTTATACCCATATTAACGGAGCTTCTTCAGGCCTATCTTTACAACTGTCGAGAGTAATTAATGCAATGAATAAGTATAATCATTACATCACTTATATATAATCTTACACCTATCCTTATTTCTAGAAGGTTTTCTAACAGCAAATATGGAAGATTTTCTACTCTGTTAAAAAAATAGTCCATCATGTTATAGTTAAAGTGTCTGTTTCTTTCTAATATGAATTACACAATAGTGTTCCGTCTGTGAATGGATACTGTCTACCTTCGACATCTTTTATATGCATTCGCACAGACCCTAATGTGAGCAACTGAGAGGTAAGTAATGAACATTAGGAAAATATATAACCTTTTCTTTTTTAGGAAAATGAACCACCCTTAATAAGGGGCTTTAGTATTCCTACATACTGACTCGGTCACTATAATCTGTATACAACGTAAGCATCCTTGATCTTGTCAAACATCTCCGCAGGATGCATATATACATTGAGAGATAAGTTTGAAGTCTTAAGACTGTTGTTCGAGTAAGGGGATGGTTCCATTTTTTCCACTATGTCTATTTAGAACAGTAGAATGTTCTACTACAGCCTTCGTGTTCATGCACACATTTTCGAAACCAATCTGAACGTTTAAGATAAACACTTCAGGGTCTCTCAAATTCATTCCTGTTGTCGATCTTAAAGTGATTAATACCCTGTCTTCCCCGGGAGTGGTTATTAATAATGTATATTAAATCTTTACATATCTTACTTACAGCAAACTGGGTGTTTAAATAACTGTGGATGTCATGGATTGAACGGTAATATCCTCGTTTTAACACAAATTTCATAGAAATATTCCGAACCTTTAATTATCACACGTTTTAAATCGGATGTGTTTTTATTTTTAATATAGATCTTTAACATAATCTGCAACTCTAAACACCATTATCAATGACGTGCCGAGGCACGACTTTTCAATATTGCGTTCCTAATATCATTTCCGCACAGTCCTACCTATAGAGATTCCTGTTAGTCATTTTAAGCTGGATAGGGTTCATTTACTCTGCTGTGAAATCTGAGACTTTATTATCAGATCCAAAGATGTCGAAGATGGCAGAGTTAACTAGAAATGATCTACACTCCTCATGATTACAATAACAGCTGACTAATGTTTCTTAATTCCACTGGCTTTTATATATGAATTAAACTTGTCAGGATATCCCACCCATTTCACCAGATCCTGCTTATTTTTCCTCTTTACTTTTGAAACTAATATTTTTTTATATTTTATATACATTACTCTCAGGATCGAACCATATTTTCTGTATTTCTTGTTTATAGAAGCCTCATTTTATGGGTTCTCCATTTAAGTCTTTGAGATAATATAATTTCAGTCCCTCAAGTGGAAATTCACGAATGATATCTACTTTAAAAACTTCTCTAGACAACTCCGCTTCATATTCTTTTTTAAATCTGTCATCAGATCTAGACACTGCTTCATATTCATATTTTCACGTTTTCCATACGCGGATTATATTCATTTTAATTTTATCATTTTGGGTTTTAGTTTGGATCACCGATGGTGTTCTTCAGCACTTTCTAATGGAGTTTGTTTTTATACGTTCTATGAAAAGATCTATTGTAATAGAAATAAGACTAGGTTCCATACGGTATGTCATAATTATACTTAAAAGTGGTTCTATCTGTTAGTTAACAGTAATCTATGCATTTCCTTGTATTCCTTTAATCAGTACGTTGAACTCTTTTCTCAATATGCATAGCCTTTAATAATTAGTAGAATAGTTATAAAATTACTATATAACCGCTATTTTCAAGTAATATTTCCCTGAAACTCTCTACCTAGAAACTCACTACCCCTATCCGTGCAAATTCTTAGTTTGGATCTATCATTCATGCGTCCTTATTAAATTTCTCTCAACTTTTTTTGGATTTGTTTTTAATGTTTTTGCGCGAGGACCGTCACTGTATCTGAGTTTTTTTTCTTTTGAGCAGCTTTGTTTAACCATAAGTATCTGAGTGATATCGGTCGGATAGTAAAAAAGGTTATTCATATGAAACCCTTCATCGTGATCATAGCACGTTGTATTTATCATTTACCGTTAAATCCCTAATTGCCCGTAACATTATCGGTTTAGGTGGGTTCTATGGGATACAGTGTTGTCCGGGTAGGGAATTTTTCGACGGACAGGTTTATTGGAGAAGTATAAAAGCATCTTCACCCTCTAAATATTCTTTTCAACTTCTTTTTCTCATGTGGTCTTTGGAAACTTTGTCACGCGAAATTCTAGCAATTACCTAGTCTAAACTATTTTGGTTTCTCTTTTCTAAAGTTGAAGTAATGACTTATCTCAACCTTCGCTTCCGCTTCGCATCGTTGATTATACTGACTACAGTTAAAAACACTATATACTATTTATGTGGATTATGAGTTATATATTATATATTATTTATATACTATCTAATAAGGAATTTATTAAATATGTTAATATATATATATATATATTATACTTGGATATTTTTTATATATTACTTATATTATCATTATATATAAATATTAATTATATTTACTAAAAGGGGAAATAAAGTAAAAAAATGGTATATTTTATTTAATCATCGACATTTCAACTAAATTTAACAGCATATATATATATATATATAATATATATATTATATATATATATATATACTACTATATATAATATATAGGTACTATTTATATATATTTATATTATTTTTTAATATGATTATTTATATTAATATTACTATATATAATATATATATATATATATATATGATATATATATATATTATATCTCTTTTTTTAATTATATTATGTAAATATACAAATTACGAATTAATCCATTGAGGTTTACTGTATGGATTTTTCTTTGAGTTCTTCCTACCTGGTAACACGCTTAAATTTATCTGAAGCCGTAAGAGGTACCGAATGCCGGACTTTGGGAATCTGGTCTAAGGCATCCTGGGGATATTATCCAAGTTCCTGCCAATCTTTTGTCATTTAAGATTAAAGTTCGGGGGAGTTAATAGTCTGAAGTTCTTGTTATGATGGTAGGGTGGGGCACCATACCCTGTAGTACAGTACACCTTTTCTTTCTCTCAATCACGTGAATGATCTGCTTATCAATTCAACCAAGTGGATTTGTATATCTTCTTTTGACTTAATTTCTATTAATCTGATAATTGATTTGTCCTAATGTCCATATCCATTTCATGAAAATTGATTCTTAATTAAAATATTATACGTATAAGTTCCTTACGTCCAGCTTTGCGACCTCTATTTGTTACTCTCCTCCAGGATATTTTTTAATCTATCTTCTTCTTTTTTCACAGCAGGTATTACCTCCGCAGGTGTTGTTGAATCATTCGAGATTGACTTACTTAATGAGCAGTTATGATATTGTCAGTTTTAAGATCTATTAATTTCTGTATGGCTTCTTGATATAAGGCACGTTTTTCCATGATGTTATAGTCTGAATCTGTAATATCCTTATAGTGCATCTCTTTCTCGTAATTATTTTGATTCTGTTCAACTTTATGGATCTCATGTAATTGGGGTATATGTTGCAGATCATGGATCCCTAAATCATTCTGGGGATATGATAACGGTCTGGTGTGGTATATTGTTGATGAATTAGCTTGGGACTGAAGGTAACCCCTGTAAGGGTTGTTGTATAGGCTGTACTGTCTGAGGCTGTGTTAGAGATAACTGATTGGTTGTATGGTTGTATGTTCATCAGAATGTGTAGTATTATTATACTTCATTTTCTCATATATCATTTATATGGTAATACATTTTTGGCACCTGTCGGTCTTATTTCTGATCAATCCACGTTTAGGTTTATTAAAGGAGCTATTGACTTTGGTATAGAAATATGTAACGGAATAGGACACTCCACCTTCTTTCTGCCAGTAACTTCTTTTTCTTTTCAGAATTTTTTATAATTTAAGAGAATTAATTTAATAATGCTTCTATGACGGCGAAGCTTCAACCTTCTGAGGTTTGTTTAAAGGAACATTTCCTTTTATAAGATTTAAGGAGAGACCGCATACACACTGGATGAATTTCGCATCCTCACTACAGATTAGTTTCCGTTTTTCAGCTGTTTTCAGGTCTTTTTTAAATTTTCTTTTATAAGTTAGGTAAATATTTAACACTAGGTGTCTCATTAATTCTAGGGTGTATGAATAGCAGTTTTTTCAATTTCGAATGGCTCAAATAATTGTTAGTACGTTTAGAAGCAAATACTCTAATCGTTGTTTTCTTAGGATATACGTTCATCACATTAATCTTACGTATGGAGAGTAGGATCTGCTAACTTCTTTATTATCCTTTAAAGAAGTCATTTACGACTCTGTGAATTGGAATACATTCTTGAACGATGGGCTAATACTTGATATCTGGCATTCATATCATCTTCTCTGCCCGAAGAGTAGTAGATATTGGGTGTTTAAAGATATATCTCTCATATACTTATTCTGATAAAAAATGGTTCTGGGTGATGAGAAATAACGTGAAGAATGTTTAAATGATTGGGAAAATACAGTTAATATCGTTTCAGTCTATTTGGTCTTTCATTTATAACTTGATGCGACTTAAAGGTCATCGCTGAATACCCATGATGGTTTTAATGTCCATATTTGTCACATTATCCAATCGTTTGGATGTCAATAGATTTCCTTCATTGAGCTTGAATTACTAATCGATATTTATATTTTCTGCAAAGTTTTTTTCTCTGATATGATAATGACACCTGTAACACCATACTTATTTTTACTGGTTCTTGTTCAAAAATTTCCATCTCTCTTAACATGTTTAATAACAGAAACAGGTTTTTCCCCCGACATCCTGTATAGGGCAGATACAAGACAAGTAGAGCAGGAGCTACGGAAACAATATAATTTTTACTACTACGTTCCATAATACTCCTCAAGATACTTCGTATGGCTTAATGTACAGTCTTTATTGATATATATAATTTTTTAGGTTTTATTAGAAGGTTATAAAGTAGTATTTTACTATATTATATATATATATAATATATATATATATATATATAGCATTTTATTATTATAGTATTATATTAATATATTTTAGTATAATATTTATTTATATATATATATAATATATATATATATATATATCCAAAGTTTATAATGCAGTTTATTTCCACCAGATTAATGTGTGTTTTCGGGATTTAGGACTTGATATTACAGTAAAACTTTTACCCTAGTAAGTAAGACAATAAAGCAGTAAAGACAAAGCGTTGCATAGCCCAGGGTGAAAGGGGAGGCCCTCTGTGGGGCTAATTTTGCGCTACTATGGCCTTATTAGAGTTATAAGCTTTTATATGGTTCCGAAAAAAAACACGTGTTTTTATTACAAAAATTTAACAGTGAACAAGGGTTTGTATAAATTATGTTAAAATTAGAAAGTTTAGTATAAAATAAAATAACTGTTTCATAGTACAGAAAACGAATTATTTGAAAAGAAAATCCAAGTAATGTAAACCATTTTGGTAGGTATAAAAAAGTGTATATTAACGTTACAACTACGAAATATACTTTAGCGTTCGCGCGTTAATATTGGACGCCTTGCGGCGCTCTGCTTGGTCGTTTCTTCCGGGGCCGGGGCGCGTGCCTGCGCCGGCGTGGGGCGAACCTCGCGTTCGGGTTTCTTTGCCAACCTGTTTCCTCGGAATCGTTTAAAGAGCTTGGTTGCAACCGTGATTCACATACATAATGCATCTTCCTCACCGCTTTTTCTTCTTTTTCAGTAAGAAAGTCAACCTAAGGTAGGGTTTGCTCTAGCACGGTCAGTTGTTTGCAGAAGTTTATGGGAAATACTCAAAAATTTGGAGGATCTGGACCTGTTTATTTTATCTATTATATTCAGTCGGTGTGGGGGAGGGGGTAGTTGTAGTTGGTGTACACTAGATTATCAGAATGTTAAGTACTATTTTTTACTATTTTCGTAACGCCTTTGGCGGGCGGTTTTTGCGTTTCGGGGTCGAAGTCTCGGCTTCCACACCGTTACCATTGTTCACGGTACCGGTACCTACACATACCAATCAAGCATTTGAACCGCCATGCGCGAGACCTTCTTTTTTCCTTCTTCTTTCCTTTCCTACATTTACTCCTTCTCTCGTTTGCTTCTAAGCTTTTTCTTCTTTGGTACAGGGGACCCCCCATCAAGGGGGGTTCTCGAACTCATTTTTGGGGTTCTAAAACCCCGTAAGAGAAATAGAGTTCTACACCCATTGAATTTAAACATATTTATGTAGACTCTATCCATTTTCATTTTGGTTCTAATATGTGATGGAAGCCTGAATTCCATTCTTTGGGCCCTGCGCTATATCGCCACCAGCTCGGCTCCGGCTCCGGCACCTGATATGGTTTCCCCAAATATATTTAAGGCGAGTAAGCATTCTATTTCCCATTTATTTTCTCTTCTATACACTCACCAAATGTCAGCTTTCCTAAGTTCCAGGGTTTTTTAATTTTAAGGGGGTGGGGCTCCCCGCTCCCCAAAAAAACTAAAAATGGACTTAAAATTCGCCAGCAACATATAAGGAACGACAATGCCAAGTTTTGAAAGAAGATACGATGACTCTAACACCACTTTTGCTAAGATATGTCATTTTGTCTCATTTCTTGCCCCATAAATGACCGCCCGGCTGGGGCCCTGGGGACTCCTGGCGCTCGGGAAAGTAACTACGGGAAGCACCTTATTTTTGAGACATTCTAACCCTGTTTGACACCCGTCAAGATAGGTTTTTGACGAAGGGTTCGCCATCTACGAAAAAACGCATGTTGGGGGCGTTCTAAAAACGCAACGGCTGAAAACGCGCATGCTCGGCAATAAGCGGCCAATCGACTCGGCATACACTCAAACATACTAGTCACCACTAAGATCGACTTCATAGCTCCCAGAAAATTAAAAATGTTAGCAATCAGCTGTGTTAGAAAAGAGCTAGAAAAGGGGGGAGGGGTAATAACTCATAGAAGAAGCATCCTAAGCACCTTCTAATAACGCGCGGCAATTCGCACGTTCTCCTTGTACTTCCAATGAGACCGTATGGGGTGTAGTGTTCCACTAATACTTTTCGGTGTAATTGGGTCCGATCGATCGTAGGACAGTGTCTATGGTACTAGATAATAAGGCTAGCAAAGAGGGGGGTAATAGGTTGTAATTAAACTCATAGTTAACGGATAATTTGTTCTATCCTAGTACCGATTCTAATATACATCACTCGTACTGGCTCCCTGTTATTCCCGGAGAGTCACTAGGGTTAAGTATAGTGCAGGCTTATCAGTACCCGGTGTATTTTCTACAATATAGGTCGCGCCACGTGTCTGAAGCTAGAAATTATATATGCACCTATGAAATATAGTGGACGCTATATAATATATATATCTATACTATTAGATATTTATTGGACCTATATAATGTCTATACTAAAGGTGATTAGGGAAACACTGTTGTCCTTATTAGTCCCGCGGACGTGCATCCTTTGAAGTTCTCATCTATTCTTCGCCTTCTTATCACAGTTTTTTTGCGGTTTGCGGTTTAGATAAAAGGTCCCACCTTTTAATGACCTTTGGCGGTTTGTGGTTAGATAACTCCTCATGCCAATTCTGATTATTACTACTCCCCATGTTGCTCCAACAATTTCCATTTATAATTCCTTAATATTTTTCATAATGCAAGAAACACTTTTAACTACCCAAACCGACTGTTTCCGCGCCTTCCTGATACGCAATGCGTAAACTAATTTGCCAAGCTTGTTTTCATTTCTGCATTTGTCATCATTGTAAGTCGACCGTTAGTAACGGTAGCACGTGTTTTATGTTAATTGTTTTATTTGATTTTATTTGTAATTCTTTATTATATTACCATACGTTTAATAGTAATTTCCGCCTAAGCATATGTGGCGTCTACGCGACATGCGTCAACTTCAGTAGTTTTAAAGATTAAGATTAGTATATATTAACTTGTCAAGTTGTATTTTTTTTTTGGGGTGTCCAAAACAGCTACAATCGCCAATTGTTTTATTCCAATTTATGAAGAACGTAGTGGAAGTTTTTCTTTGTGGTTAAGGAGCTATGCCTCTGAATTTTAACACGTGGTAAACGGATAGAGTGTGAGATACACTTCTTTTATATTAGGATGACTGTAGTTAATGGAATAGTACGGCTCGTTTTATTCCTTTAGTATCGCATTATCGGATTATGAAAATTTATTTAGAAGAACAATTGTAATGAGAATACAGAAAACTCTTGTTAAAATTTCCATGTAAGGGCGAAAAATGACTGGAAGGAATGGAGGAAATTAAATGGGTTAGTTACCCAGGAAAACTGCCTTTTTCTTCCAAAATTGCAAAGATTTGTTACTACTTGGCTAATTGTGAAAAATCCTGAAATGTGTCCTTAGATATGGAGAAGTTAAATTTTTGCGTTCTTAGTTTGACGCTAATCGATAGCTGGTGAGGTATATAATAAAGCTACTGAATAGGTGCTGGAGAATTGGGGCCGGGACCATGAAATAATTCAGCATAGAAAAAAAGAAGTAGATAAAAATTGTTATTTAGATATTTTAGTGGAGGAATAATAAATCCGGAATCGAATAAAGGAAAAAATCTGGAAGATACTTTTAAAGCAAACAACTTAGATGATTTGTTGAGTCTTGGAGATGGGAGGTAGTCCTAACACAGGCTATTAAAAAATTGCACTCACGCATCCACAATCATCTGTCTAATTTTCAATACCGTATGCCAAAGTGTAAGATACTATCTTCAGCTTCTCAGGCTTTCTTTATAATCCCCAACCTATTCGACCACTTTATTCTATCTGCTGGAGACTCAGCGTGATTCTTTTGCCGGCTTTTGTCCGTTGTGTGTGGCTTCCTCTGCCTTGGTTCTTTGACTATTTTTTGGTGGTTTTCTTGGGGATTCACTTTTTCCTGGTAGCCACCAATTCTGCAGAAGAGATAACCAATATAAAAATTACAATAGTCAATCAAGAAATAATTGGAGAGATTTTCCAAATTTTCGGGATTTTTCACAATTGCTTGTAGAAAAATCTTTGCATTTGACATTGGACTGACTATATTATCGGACAAACTCTTTTTTGGGGGGGCATTTTCCTTGCAATAAACTTTATTAGGGTTTTACATTTATACTTGTTTGTCATTTTTTTCGGCCTTTACATAGTTTTTAAAAAAGATTTTCTGTCTTCTCTCATAATAGTCTCTAAATAATTTCCTAATCCGATTATGCGATTACTATAGGAATAAAGCTCAGTTCCATAACTCGGTCACCTTTAAGAAATGATTTCCCTATAATTACAGACCAGTGTTATTTTAATTTCAGAGTTGAATGTTCTTGAAGCACATGAAAGTAACGATCACACTATGTATCTTATAATTTAAATGTAAAGGACAACGTACTTCCATTTGGAATACCTAAATATAAACCAGGTAAAACTCGCATTTTTCTAGTCTTTAAAAATGATGAAGATGACGGCGTAGATTGTCCATAACTATTTTGGCCGTTAAAGATTTAAATCACGACTGGTATATTTAGATTTAACATACAATCCAACTAAGTCAATTTTAAGAGGGCAATAAAACACGTACTATTTATGGCTTCGTGGTACGTTAAACATTGGTCCGACTCCAATGAATGACAAATGAGAACATAGTTAAACATGTGCTGGCATTAGCTACGCATGCTGTTCTAATCAGAAAGGCCGCGGAATAGCGGAGTGGTAGGGGAGCTAAATAGTGTTTCGTGGCTATTATGATTAAAAGGAATTATATTATATTAGGAAATTGTTGGAGCAACAGAATAAAGTTTTATTTCTAGGTTTATGAACAGAAATTTTCTGGGTTTACATATGAATGCCTAAAACGTACATTTTACTGTTACTATTACATTAAATATTCAGTACCAGGTTTTGGATGATCTTTACCCTGAGGTAATCAACTATAGGATTGCCTTGTCGACGGCCTATTGAGAATCTGTTGCATTTTTTTCGAAAAACATTACAATCAACCTCTCTGGGGCACCGGTAATTAATTGTCGCATTTCCCAAATTCCCATACATATCAAAAGGCAACTTTTCCGTTTGGAATAAAAAAAAAAAATATCACTTTTTTCGTTCCACCCTACTGTGTAATATCCAGGAGTTTGGCTTGAAGCGTTAGTTAAAATTTTTTTATATTGAGAGTGAACCGAGTGTGGGAACTTTTTGAGCTCTTTGTCCGGTTACTGCGTATCCAGTATAAGCTTAAGTTAAGAATTGTTTTTTAAATATAAACCATACGTTTAGGTCCGAAACAAAAGTAACAAAGCGCGCATGGTGCCGATGCGTGTTTTTTTAATTACAATGCGAGAGGAGTGAAATTAATTATATTAACATATTAATAATAAAGTGTTACGTATTGAGGTTCTTATGATACGTTTAAGTTAAAGGTTATATTGAGTTACGTTAGTTTTACATAGATTTAAAATTATTTTTTTTTAGATATCCTTTTAAAGGTGTGAAGAAAAGAAAAAAATACTATAATTTAATTATTTAGAATCTACAACATTATTATTTCAATTTTATGAATGTGTTCGTATATTCCAGGATGTAATAAGATATGTTAATTATATGGGGTGTATGGCAGATTAAACGACAATGAATACCCTCTCGGATTTTAGCTTTGTTTTGTACTAAACGTTGAAAAGCGGGAACAGTTCTTGTTAAGGCTTTCATGGGCTAACAATAGAAACAGTTGGTTTGTTAAGTAATCGGCATCTTTTTCCTTTTGTGCTCAATGAAATGTAGGTTTACATACGTTAACCGTCGGCGTAAGAATACATCTGATCGTCATATGTGGGCGGTGAAAGACTGCTGGGCATCTCTCATCAACTGCCTCAGTCGGAGTGTGTTAGGGCCTAATACAGCGAGTCCACTGTAGTGAGTGCTTTGTGACATTTTGCGTTTTGAAAATGGCAGAAAAAACTTGAGGAGCGATATTGTTTTGAATTTTTCGCAAATCTCGGGGATAACCGAAGCCGATAACTATAACCAAAAATTCAGCCAAGTATTTGCAGAAGATGCAACGTTTATGAAAAGAATTAGTGGTAAGGGGTGACAAGGAATAGTGTTAGAATGATAGAGAATGGAAGAGAGTGAGGGTTTTCCCTACCTCTTATATGAGGATGATTTGAGTTTTGTGTGGCAATCTTGGGGAAAAGATTTGAGGGTAGAGATTGGTAGAGAAATTGTGGTGAGTGAGTCGTTGTAAAAAGGAAGGGGTTTGAAAGTAGGTACGTGAGATAAGAAGTAAGATTATGGTTTGCTGAGTTAGGGGAGCAAGTTCCTTCGGTGTGAAGTTATATGGGAGAGTGGTGAGGTCAGTCTGGAAAAAATGTCTGAATTTAAATATGGTTAGCGATTAGTACTGGCTTGAATGAAAAGGAGCGGATGATGCACGAGTGTAGCAGGAACAGTTGTGAATGGCATAAGGTGGCTGGTGCAATTAAATCGTTGGTCGGATGTAAGGGACTTTAGGGTCCTTGGGTGCGGCACAGGGTCTTACATTTATGAAATGTATGTTGTTACCCGTGGTTTAATTTGGCTGTAAGTAGTGGGACTAAGGTCTGGAATAAGAGGTAGGAGGGATCTAAAGTACATGTTATTCAGGGATGGACAATCTTAGTGGCGTGGTAGGTGTGAAAAAAATGAATAAAATGAGGAATGA
The DNA here is from genome assembly GCA_015478945.1 of Trachelipus rathkii. Lineage (NCBI taxonomy): Eukaryota > Metazoa > Arthropoda > Malacostraca > Isopoda > Trachelipodidae > Trachelipus > Trachelipus rathkii. Next base: position 28,614 of record JABUQX010090929.1, read on the forward strand.
ACGTATTAGAGAGTTGGTTTAGTGAGGTGACATGGGGTAAATGAGAGAATAAATGAAAAAGTACATTGAGATGGTTTTTCAATGTGGAAAGGATGGATGATAGTCGGTCGTTTTAAACCGGATGTATAGTGGTGAGTGTGTTGGGAATGCAACCGGAAAATGGGAGACCAAAGAAAAGTAGATTGGGTCAGTAAAAAGGATGCCTGGAGGAGAGAAATGTGATTTTGCCAGAGGCGAGAAGAAAAGGTGTATAACATAGGAGGAAATGGCGTGGTTTTGTGAGGGATATGGTTGTAGCCCACCTGAGCCCAGGGATGAACCACATTGATGACATGTCATAGTGAAGAGTCCATCGCGGTCCGCGTTGAAGCCTCTAGGGTTTTGATTTTTCCGACTGTGACGAGTTTCTCACTAATTGGTTAAAGGGGGTGGTAAGGCCCTGGGCTTTCCTTTTTCTACTGTAGATCATAATTTTTTTATCTATCTACTTTTTCGTTGGTTTCCGGGTGCCATGTGTAACGTCACCTTATCCTTCTCTAGTTGAGGGAGAGAAGATAGGTGGTGAATAGATTGATGGAAGATGATGATGGGGATATAATATCATAAGTATATTAATTATATATTATTTACCGTTATTATTTTATATATATATTGATTATTATTATATATATATATATAGGTATATATAATTATATTATATATTATATATATATATAGAGTATATTATAGTACTATATTATTGGAGTATAATAGGTGTGATTTATTATTATAACTTTATATACTTGTATTTAGTTATATAGTAGATTAGGTGGTAACTTAATAGGTAATTTATTATCGTATATATATAGTATATATAGTAATAATATATATACGTATATTTATATACTTATATATATATTAGTATATATATATATATACTACAGTAATACTATGTATATGATATCATGCTTTTGGATTCAGTTTTCATAAGTACGTGTATACCTTTGTACTTTGATACTTTGATAACCATGTACTTGTACTTGTACTTGTACTTGAACAAATCGGGTAAGGAGTACCTGTAGCTTTGCTTGTGCCTTTTGAGACATATTCCTTAAGATACTTGTACTGGGGGTACTTGTACTTGAAAAAAGTGATACTTGAACCCCAAGCCTGGTTTCAAATATTACCGTAAATGAAAGAGATTTGTAGAACTAAGAAATATAACACATTAAAAAGCTTATATGATTTATTTTCTATTCAAGTTATCCAATTTTCTTTGAATTCCACTAGCAGAAATATTCAAAATTTTGCCAGCTTAACCTTCGTGATAGTCAATGTTAATGATGTGTTTTTGATAACACCATAAAGTGTTTCGCCTGTGTTAATTTTAGATAAACTAGAGAGTTGTGTCCCATCAATAAAATTTACTTTAAAAGGAGCATTAAACGGGAAGCTCTCTTTTCTAGACATTTTAGTCATTAATTCTAGAAACAATTCATCACTTTTTAAAATTTGTAGAAAGAAAAAAATTTTAATTAATGGGTTCATTCGAACTCCGCACACTTTAAACAACTCAAAAGATAAGTTTTAACCGGACAATTTTTCACCGTTATATCTTATTCTCGCAGCAGTGTCAGTCAAACGTTTGTTTCGCGGCACAAAGATAGGGCTAGTATATCGTCGATTCACAAGCATAGGGATAGTGTATCGTCGATTCACAAGGATTAGGATAGTATATCGTCGATTCAAAAGGATAGGGATAGTATATTGTCGATTCACAAGGAAAGAGATAATATATCGTCGATTCACAAGGATAGGGATAGTATATCATCGATTCACAAGGATAGGGATAGTATATCGTCGATTCACAAGGATAGGGTTAGTAAATATCGTCCGATTCACAAGGGCAGAGGTAATATATAAGTCGATTCACAAAAGGATTGGGATAATATATTGTCGAGTTCAGCATGGGATAAGGGACGATAGGTATAACGTCGATTGCATCAAAGAGGTGAGGTCGACCTTATAACTGGTCGTCAAATGCAGCAGGATAGGCGATTTAATGAGTACCTAGGGTTGTGCGCCGATTCACAAGGGGGATAGAGCAATATATCGGGGTTGATTCACAAAGGAATATGGGATATTATGTTCATTATGCGTCGATTCACGAAGAAGAGGGGACACAGAGCCCAAAAAAGTGGATGATGTGTCGGAACGTTGTTTCTTCATAGAAATGTATCTGTATTCTAGATCTAGCAATGATATTTGCATTGTTTATAATATACGGCAGTACGGCTGTAACTTAAAAAACCTTTTAACAGAAAATTTTGGATATATTATTAGGTAGTAATTATGGCTATTTGGGTATATATAGGTATATACAGTGGGATATATATATATACTTAAGTTACTTATATATATATACTATATTATATTTTTATACGTATATATATATATATATATATATATATATATATATATATATATATATATATATATATATAATATATATATATATATATATATATTATATATTGGATGAGTTTATTTAAGCAGTTAATGTCGAAAATGCAGGAGAAAATATAATTGATTATTAGAAATAAAGTTTTGTCAATTTAATAAGGTGTTGAATAATATTTGAAATAGTACGTGTTTTAACACCTATTACATATACGTAAATGTCATAAATATCATAAATATCAATTACATAATACACAAAGTATTGCATATAATACTATAAATACGTAAATATCATATATAAATCGCAACTATTTTGATAACGATTGGATGGCAAATGTCATGATGAGTTCTCAAATCATGTTGGTGGCCTAGCGCTTGTAAATTAATATAGGTCATACGTGTCAAAATTTGTCAAACTTTCAAAAATCTATATAACAGGTGGATTACCTGTTAGTACAAAAATTGGGAACAGAAATCAGTTTACAGTGAGCGTGTAGGATTAGGATTATATAACGTTAATCAAATGATTAATTAAAATAATTATTTATTTTTAAATGGTATTGAAATTTTCTATTTTTTTCAATTAATTAATATAAATTCTAAAGACACAAATCATGAATGTTCAAATTATTTTATCCTCATTCATTAAATCCGCATATTTCTCTTGTACTATTAATAAAGGCAAATTTCCGGGACATTACATACATAAACGCAAACACAAAAAACACAAGGACTACACACACACTACATACAACAGAAGAGAGCAAGCACAAAGGAAGAAGTATGTTGTTATTGAGTATTATTTGATATATAGTTATAGTTTAGTATATTTATATATATAGTTTGTATTATTTATATAGTTATTGTTAATTTTTTTAGAGTATTAATGTTTATGTTGTTGTTGTTATTATAGATTATATATTATAGTCTTTTGTTATCATTATATAATATATATTGTATTGTATTTTATAGTTTGTAAATTAGTTATTTGTTTATATTATTATAATATATAGTATTATATTAGTTTAGTATGTATTTATATATAGTTATATGTGATTTTAGATTAATATATTATATATCCAATGCCTGGATAGGTGAAGAAATAATATATAGGTTATTAGTGAATATTTAGTTGTAATGTTTGTATATAAATAAATATTATTGAGTTTTATATGAGTATATTTAGTATTATTAGTTATGTCCTACGTTTATATGTATTATTTATATATATTTATAGTTTAGTTTATAGTTTACGGTACTGAGTACACGATTAATGCGCAACAGCTGTAATACAAAAAACAGAAGAAGAGGAAGTGTTTAGTTAATGATTTTTTTTTTAAAAAAACTTATATTCCACCCCTTTCGTTAATAATATATATATATATGGGATATATATATTATATATATAATTGAGCTATATTTATATATATAGATTATTTATATATATTATAATACGTTATATATTTATATATATATTATCGGTATATTATATATATATATTTGATAAATATTGATATTATTATATAAGTATTATTTACTATATTATATATTATATATAATTATATTATATACTATATATATAATTATATATCATATATAATATATGTATATAATATATACAGTAAATATATATATAAGGGTATCTATAACTATAATATATATAGTATATATATATATAATTATATATATATTATATATTATATATATATATATATATATATAATATATACAGTATATATAATAATATTAGTATTAATAGCTATAAATATTATATTACTTAGTATATATATATTGTATATTATTATATATATAGATAAATAAATTATATAATGAAACAGTAATCAAGGTATAATATATATGCGATATATATATATTAGGGTATATAAGTCAAGAGTTTTTTTTATTATAATTTCATGGATAAATAGTGGCTTATATCGTCGTTATTATTATAGAATACATATCTAATTTTTTCATCTACTAATATATATATATATATATATTTATATATACTAGGTCTATTCGGTGATTGTTTTTCAATGCCAGCGGACGACTAAAGGCTTTTCTTGTGTTCTAATTACCGATTGGTGGGATTAATCCTTTTTCCACATTTAGTAAGTATAGGGTATTTTTTAACACTTTTTAATTTATGTATGAGAGAGAGAGAGAGAAGAGAAGAGAGAAGAGAAGAGAGAGAGAAAGAGAGAGAGAAGAAGAGAGAAGAGAGAGAAGAGAAAAACAAAGCATTAGATTCATAGATCCATGAATACTTGCTCTGATATATTATAGATATATATATATATATATATATAATATATATATTAGTCGGGACTTTCCCTTTCGGTAGTAGGTGGGATGTGGTCTCGAGTAGCGATACTAGCTATTCTATATAACAATAAATATATATATATATATCGTATTTATTATATATTATATATACTATATTATATATTATATATATATATGATAATATAATATATATAATAGGTAATATATATATTGAAATTTACATATATACCGTATATATATGAGAGCTACTGAAGTATTTATATAATATACTATTGAGTGTGTATATATACGTACTATATAATATATACTATATATATAGTTGGCTTATATATATATTATCTAGTGTACGTATTTTTATTATGATATTATAGTTATACTTATATGTAATTATGGTGGCCTATATTACATTAAATATATATCTATATATAGTCATACTGAGTATGATACTAATAAGCTATTATATATGATTTTATGTATATTCAGTATTTGATCTATATAATATATATATACTACTATATATACCTATAATATACTATACCTACATACTACTATATATATATATATTTATATATAATACATATATATATATAGTAGGGCCGTACCTGTTAGAGTGGCATGTACACTATTTATATATATACTATATATATATTATATATATATATATATATAGCCGGGCAGCTAAGGCCTATATATGACGCCCGCTGGTTATACCTTATAAGGAGTGATACTTATAAGTATATGTACTCAGTATATATTATATAATATATATATATATATATATATATATATATATTATATATATATATATATATATATAATATTATATATATATATATATAGTATAACATATATATAAGGGCATATTTACTTCTATTTATATTTACACGGTATAGTGCATATACAGTTGCGTTAACTAACTACAGTTGACTTATATTAGAGTGACTATATAGGGTTTATAGTGACTAACCATAGGGTTCATACTATATATATAAGGGTTGCCACGAAAAGAGAGACCATGTCTTTCATATTTAAAAAAGCAGGCACAAGAGACCATTTGCTGATTTTATTTTAAAATAAAAAATCAAACGCAAGTGTTTACTTCTGTTGGGTGGGGGACTTCCGTTATGCTATTTGATTTTTGTGGTGAGTGAGTGCTTTATATGTAGTTCTCTTATTACTTGGTTTGAGATAGATTTAAAAGGCAAATGAGTGCGAACGGGTCACGCTCCGTATATTATTCATTTCTCTTCTCATTAACTTATACGGAAAGCTGTTATACACTGTGGCTTACACACATCATATCTTATTCTGCAGCCCTTATATATTCTCTCATCTTATAATTTAATAATCCTAAAATAAATTTCTTTAGATTCTTTAATACATTTCAAATTTTCTTGATACCTGTAAACTAATTTTATACAAAATTATTATTTTTTGAGTTTACATAAAAACTCATAAAGTAAAAAAATAAGAAGGAATGTTAAAAAATATCAACTTTCTTATTTTCTTATGTGATATACCGTAGTATTTTATACTACAAAAAAAAAAAAAAAAAAAAAAAAAAAAAAAAAAAACAAAATAAAAACGAAAAAACAAAAACTTAATGGAAACTAGACATAATAATCGATATATACAAATGATATTATGGACCACTTTCAAACAACAGGTATTACGAAATATTATATTAATATATATATTCATATGGTATTATATATATATATATATATTTATATTTTAATATTATATATTATATATATATATTATATAATATTATATATATTATATATATTATATATATATATATATTATATATATAATTTATATATATATTTATTTACTATATATATTCATATATATATATTATTATATTAATATATATTAACTTATTAATATTAAATATATCTACTATTGACGTAGTTTGTATTTATTAGTTGCGAACCCTTTGGCTAAAACTATAAACTTATAATTTATAAAATGAATTTATTAGTATTAATCAGAGATATTTAAATCCAAACCAATGTGAGAATGTATCTTTATTCCAGGAGGTGAAAGTATAAATTAAAACAAATTGCAGAAGTCTTTCGCTTCATATCAACAGAAGCCTCATTTATCGGTCTGCATCTTATGTTTAAAAACACCTAAAACCTCTGGAATATGAACCGAAAACAAAAAAAATTTCGAGAAATCCGGTGCTGAATATTTTATTTTTCATTGAGCAATGACAATGGGTAGTTATGTGGTTTGAAAAATAGTTTGTCCGTTAAGGATTTTATATTATTGTGCTATTTTCGAAAAATAACTTTGGAAAAATTATGAACTTGTTCTGAATGGAGTATATCGATCATAGCAATTACTTATTGTAGGATATTAGGAGGGAGGGGGATAGGGGGGAGAAGAAAGAGATTAAGATGTAGGGGTTTATATTTTGAGGTGTCGTTTCATAATATAGTTGACTTCAATTTTTTTGATGGTTGGAGAAAGAAATTTTAAAAGCTTGTGTTGTGAATTCAAATAATAGGCACTTGCATATTATTTGAAATCTTGAGTAATTTAAAAAAAAAATAGGTTTCTAAATTATTTTTACTTTTTTTGATTGTTGGAGATGTTGATTAGATTTTGCATGGAATTGATGTTGATTAGAGTGGTTGAATTGTGATCTGTGTGTGGTTAGTGATGAATTATTGAGCTGTCATTTTGTAGAATCATCTGAAGTGTTGACTTTTCTCTGGTGAAGTTGTTTTGTTCGCCTATTGTATGATTTTGTGCAATTGGTTGCAGTACGGTTATGGTGTATTATACAATTGGTAGAGGTTCAGGGGGTGGTTTTGGTGGATTGGAAGAGTTTTTTTAAAGGGAGAGCATTGGTGGAAGTGAGGTGATGCATGTGGGTATGTATTTTTTAAGTTTTGTGTATTTTTTAGAGGGATGTGGAGGTAGGAGATGTTTTTAGGATTGTTTGTTGAAGGGGAATGGTATTTAAGTTATTATAGTGAATTTTTGATCTAGCTTTTTTGTAAGCTTTATTGATGATGTATGTAGGATATTGTAGTTTGGTGAACGTATTTCGGATAAGATTATTCTCTTTTTTAAGAATGATGGGAGAGCAGATTCTGAGGGCTCTAATGTATAGTGGCAGTGAGGGTGGCTATTTTTATGGAAGTGGAATACACTAACCACACCACAAGATGCACTAATTCAAATACCACTCTAAGTCAAACCATGCATAATAATCCATGCAAACATCTAATCAACATCTGCAAACCATCAAAAAAGAAAAATTAATTGAAACCTATTGCAATGCACTAATTCTTCAACAATTTTTCATAATTATGTTCAAGGTGAACATAAATTGAAGCTATTTGCAAACACAACTTTTAAAATTTCATTCTCCAACGCAAATCAATAAAAATGAAACACTATATTTGAAAGACATCCTCAAAAATATAACCCCGCTCATCTTAATCTTCTTTCTCTCCCCCCATCTAACTCCCTGCGCTCGAAACAACAATAGTTTAAATTTATGCTATAATAGGTTGGTTAGTATTCGAGTCCTTGCACGGGTGAAATTTTTCCAAGTTTATTTTTATCGAATACACATAATCATAACATATCCAATAGACAGATATTTATCTTCAACCACAATAACTACCTATACATGTCATTGCTCAATGAAAAATAAAAAATTCAGAGCACCTGGATTCTTTGAAATATTTTTGTTCAGTCATATTCCAGAGTTGGGTGTTTTAAACATAGTAGCAAGCCGAATGAGGCTTCTTGAATATGAAGCGAAACGACTTCTGCAATAATTGTTTTAATTAATACCTATATTTATTTAACTCTATGGAATTAAATATGAAACATTTCACATTGTTTTTAACTTTAATTATGTTTCAACTGTCATAGCTGATTGTACTGTTGTAACATAGTATCCTTTTTGTACTTTATGTCAAATTCTCATCTCGACGAACACTCCTTAATGTGTCTCTTATTTTTTCAGAATGTGTGATATATATTAAGTATATATATATATATATATATATAATTATATTATATTATAATATATAATAATATTTATTATACTATATAATATATATATATATATTATATATTATATATATTATATATAAATATATTATTTTTATTATAATATATATGAGATGAGAGGAGAGAGAAGCAGAGAGAAGAGAGATTCATCGGGATTAAAAGTCGAAACAAATTTTATCAATGATTAAGGATTTCATATAGACAACTAATTTCCCTGGTGCTTTAGCTGGTTCCAGACGGCTATTTCTAAAGTCCAAAAGATTGAGATATATCTCCCTTTTCTTTAACATTTACGCAATTGAATGGAAGTTGCTGACTGGAATATGCTTACTATGAATTTATATGGGTAGAACCCTTCTGCCTTCACTAATTTTTTTCTTTGAGAGATCTGGTACGGGGAAGATTGAAGTAGTTCCGCGTGCTGACGATACTAGAAACTTCATACATTATTATATGTTGGTTAATCTTTTTATGAAATGGATGTGAGTAATTTGAAAGTTAAATATATTTTATATTACAAATTTTCTCTACTCATTTTCCATATATTCCATTGCCTTTGAATACTCTATCTCAGGCAGTAACATGAAGCTCACTTATTGGCGTTATTTTTCTTGGAATCCCGGAGGTTTTGCAAATGACTCCGGGCAGATGGGTGACTGGTCCAGAGGATGGAGCATATATTCCAAACGGCACATGGAATAATTAATTGGAAATGAAAGTAATCCTGAATCTTGTTATTTTTAACTTTAAGAGCATAAAATTCTTCGCTCCATATTTCATAAAAGTTACCTATTTGATTGAGTATTATTATCTGTTGTCTAGCTTAGGGACCTTCATCTATTCGTAGCAGATCTCTCAAAGATAAAAAGTGATGAGTAAGGTTACATATATAAATTAGTAAGCTAAATATTGTGTCAGCAACTTCATCAATTCTAATGTTTGAAATCGGGTATTTTCATTATTTTGGACTTTAGAATAATATAGGTTGTGAGAACTAGCTAAGAGGGAAATTTATAGATTATTGTTATATAATAATCCCTTATGATTTAATTGTTTCTGACTTTTAATTAGATGAAATCTCTCTCCTCTCTCTTACTCTCTCTCTCTTTCTCTATATATATATTTTTAATATATATATAATATATATTATATAATATAATATATATATATTATATATAATATATATATAACTATAGTTTATATATTATAATATAATTATATATATATATTTTACTTTATATATATTATATAATAAATAATTAGTACTTATATATATTATTTAGACATTTAGTAGTATTTTAGTTTTCTGAAACCCTTGAGACGTTTAATAGCAAAATACTTAATAATTTTTAAAATGATTATCTAATAATACTCTTCTATCATAATTTTGAAAGTTTTTTACATATAGTTAATAATGGTTTCTTATATTCCATGAGTTATTAATATGGTATATAAATTTAAAACAAAATTTGCAAGTCTTTCGCTTCATTCTAAGAAGTCACTCATTCGGAACTTGCTTCATCCTATTATGTTTAAAACACACCTGGAATATGAACCGAACAAAAATATTACTCAAAGAATCCGGTGCGAATTTTTATTTTTCATGAGCAATGACATGGGTAGTTATGTGGTTGAAAATATTTGTCCGTTGGATTTTATATTATGTGTATTCGAAAAATAACTTTGGAAAAATTATGAACTTGTTCTGTAAATGATTTGAATAATCAACAAGAAAAGCAATTTACTTATTGTAAGTGAATATTAGGGGGAAGGGGGGAGGGGGGGAGAGAGAAGATTAAGATGAGGGGGTTATATTTTGAGGATGTTTTTTATTCATAATATTGTAGTTGTTCATCCCCATTTTTTTGATGGTTGGAGAATGAAATTTATAATAAGATTTGTTGTTGCATAATAGTCTAAATTTATGTGTTACACCTTAGCCATATTATTTCAGAAAATTGTTGAAATTGTGCATTTGCATAGGTTCAATTAAATTTTCTATTTTTTGAATTTATTTTAATGAATTTTACTATTAGATTATTTATTATTTGCAATTTAATTGAATTATATTTATTATTAGTTGATAGAGTGGGTTAATTGTGTGATTGTGTGTTTGAAGTTAGTGAGGAATTTTCCACTTCCCATAAAAATTAGCCTACCCTTCAACTGCACTATAAACATTAGATACCACTCTTAAGATTGCTTCTCTTCCAATCATTCTTAACTAAGAGAATAATTCTTTATTCCGAAATATTCATTCACCAAACTACAAATATCCTATACATATCATCTCAATAAAGCTTACAAAAAAGCAAGATCAAAACTATAATTTATACAATTAACCTTATTCCCCTTCCACTACAATCCTCAAAACACCTCCTACCGTCCCATCCCTCTAAAAAATACACAAAACCATTCAAAAAATACATACCTCCTAAAAATCACATTTTATTATCTCTTATCTTCCACCTAAATGCTCTCTCACTTTAAATAAAACTCATAAACTAGCAAAACCACCCCCCGAACCTCTACAATGTATATACACTATACCTTGCAACCATTGCACAAAAACATACATAAGGCGAAACAAACAACTTCACCAGAAGAAAAGGTCAACACTCAGAAGATTCTACAAAATGACACTCAAAATTCATCACTAACCACACACAGATCACATATATTCAACCAATCTAATCTAACATCAATTATTCCATGCAAAATTTAATCAACATCTCAAACCATCAAAAAAGAAAATTAATTGAAACGCTATTGCAATACACAATCATTTCCAAACAATTTCAATAATAATGCAAGGTGAAACATAAATTAGACTTATTTGCAACCAATCTTTTAATAATATTCATTCTCCAACTATCCAAAAAAATTGAACAACTAATATTATGAACGTACATCCTCAAAATATATACCCCCTCATCTAATCTTCTTTCTTCATCACCCCCTCTCCCCCTCCCCCTATATCCTTACAATAAGTAATTGCTATATCGTACCCCAATTCTAGAACAAGTTCATTAAATTTTTTCAAAGTTTAATTTTTCGAATACACATAATATAAAATCCAACGGACAAATATTTTCAACCACATAACTACCCATATCATTGCTCATGAAAAATAAAAATTCAGCACCAGATTCTTCGAAATATTTTTGTTCAGTCATATTCCAGGGTTGGTGTTTTAAACATAGAGGCAGCCGAATGAGGCTTCTTGATATGAAGCGAAAGACTTCTGCAATTTGTTTTTAATTTATACCATTAACTCATGGAATATAGAAACATTTTAACATTGTTTTAACTTTAATTTTGTTATCAAGTGTATTAATAAATTCATATTTAAATTATAGTTTTGCTTTATGCCAAAGGGTTTCGCAACTAATAAATACAAACTACGTCATATACATTTATCTTTAAATAAATATATATATAATTAATATAATATATATATATTATTATATATACTTTATATTATTATTATTTATTAATTATATATTACTATATATATATTTATATTATAATATTATATAATATTTTAATATATATATATATATTACTAATTTTTATTAGTAATATTTATATATATATTATATTATATATATATCTATAATTAATATATGCCTACTATTCAAATATAAAGGTAAATAAAATTCATTTGTATATCATTATAGGTTTAATTTGAATAAACTTTTCTTTATGCGTTTAGTTTTTATTTTTTTTTTTTTTTTTTATTTTATTTTTTTTTTGTAAAATAATCTCACGGGTAAATAATTTTCTTTCCTGGAATAATGTTTATATTATTAATAACCATACCCCCTTCTTTTTTACTTTAAATCGCTTTTATGTATAAAACTCAAAAATATAATAATTATTTATACCATAGTTTACCAGTATCAAGAAAATTTTGAATTTTAAGAATCATAAAGAATATTTATTTAGGAATTAAATATATGTGTTAGCACATGTTATAACAGTTTATTCCAAGTGATTTTTGCCTTTAAATCTATTAAAACTCAAATTAAAAACTACATTAAGTACCATCAAATTTAAGCATAAACCTACCCCCCAAAAAAAAACATTGGTTTATTTGGTTTATTTTAAAAAAAAACCAATGGTTTTGGGTTTTTTAAAAAAAAAAACATGTTTTTTCCAACGCCTATATATATATATTTATTTAATTATTATATTATTATATTTTATTACTATCATTATATATATAATAAATTTATATATATTTATATATAATATTATATTAATATATATATATATTATATTATAATATATATATATATAATATATATATATTTATTTATACTATATATATAGTTAATATATATTATATATATTATATATATATATATATATATATATAATATATATTATATATATATATATAATTATATATATTATTATATATATATTATATTATTATATATATATATATATATATTTTATATAATATATATATATTATATTATATATTATATTATATATAATTATAATATATATTATGTAATTTATATATATATATATTATATATATATATATATATATACTATATATTAATAATATATTATATATATAATATATTATATATTATTAATATTTTTTATTTATATATATATTAATATATAGTTAATAGTTTATAGGGCGAGATCTATATATAGTTATTAATGATAGTATATATATACATATATAAGTAGTAGGGCAGTATATATTATTAGTAGTATATATATATATCTGGTGTATATAGTGTATTATTTTATATTTTATATTTATTATTTTTATTTATATATATATTAATTTATATGATATTTAACAAATAATCTATATACTGGTTATATATATATATATATATTTATATATTTTTATGTATATATCATATTATATAAATATAGTTATATTATATAATATAGTATATATTTTTATATTATTTAGTGAGTATCATAGTATATTTTTATAATTGAGTTATTTAGAGTATATATAATTAGAAGTACTATATATTATAGTGTCTACTTATATATATTATATAGAGTACTTAGTATACTGAATATACATGATTATAGGTATGCAGAGCAAGTAATCATAGGGATTCTATATGAAACTTTT
>JABUQX010090929.1:50000-52631 GCA_015478945.1 Trachelipus rathkii
GAATTAATAGTTGCTCACTTTGGGGTACTAATATTTAATGTTATAGTACAAAATGTACGTTTTAGTGCATTCATGTAACCAAACATTTTGGTAACCTAGATAAACTTAATTCTGTTGCTCCAAACAATTTCCATTATTAATTCTTGTAATATTTCATAAATGCACGAAACACTTTTTTAGCTCGACCCACCCACTTACTGTTTCGCGCCTTTCTGATACGCATGCATAGCTAATTGCCAGCTTGTTTCATTTTCTCATTTGTCATCATTGTGAGTCGAGCGTTAGTAACGGTAGTACGTGTTTTATTGTTTAATTACTTATTTTGATTTATGTTAATCTTATAATACCATCGTTTAAATCTTTACGGCCTAAAATATGACGTCTACGCCGTCATCTTCATCAATTTTTAAAAAGACTAGAAAAAACTGCGAGTTTTACTGTTTTTGGTATTGCCATGACAGTGTTTTACTTAATTATGAAGAACCATAGTGAAGTTTTTTCATGTGGCTTAGACATTCCTCTGAAATTAAAACACTGGGCGAAATAGGTGAAATCATTTCTTTAAAGGTGACCGAGTTATGGAACTGAGCTTTTATTCCTATAGTATCAAATAGCATTATCGAATTATGAAATTATTTAGAGACTATTATGGAAAGTACAGAAATCTTTTAATACTATGTAAAGTTTAATAAAAAAATGAACAATATGAAATTAAAATTAAATTTATTGCAAGAAAATGCCCCCCAAAAAGTTGTCCGATATTGCAGCATGCAAATGCAAAGATTTTTCTACAAGCAATTGTGAAAAATCCCGAAAAGTGCCTAAAGAGCAATTATTTCTTATTGACTAACGAACTTTGAAGAAAATGGTCAGAGTTCTACTGATATTGTGGCTACCAGGAAAAAAAAAGAAAAAGAAAAAAGAAAGGAGAAGGAAATGTTAAGGTATATTAGGTATAAAGAAACTGATTCAGCAATAAATAAAGTGGACGATAGTTTGGGAAATAAAGAAGATGGAGCTGAAGAAGTATCTACACTGGCTATTGAAAATTGCAGTGATGTGGATGTTCATTGCAATTTTCAATAGCCAGTGTAGATACTTCTCCAGCTCCATTCATCTTGTTTTCCCAAACTATCATCACATTATTTATTGTTGAATCAAGTTTCTTTATACCTAAAATATCTTAACATTTTCTTCTACTTTCTTTTTTCTTGCTTTTTCATGGTGGCCACAATATCAATAGAACTCATGACCATTTTTCTCTCAGTTCGTTGGTCAATAAGAAACAATTGCTCTTCTTTAGGCACTTTTCGGGATTTTTCACAATTGCAAGTAGAAAAATCTTTGCATTTTTGGGGGCATTTTCCTGGAATAAATTTAATTTTAATTTATCCTAGTCATTTTTTCGCCCTTTACATGGTTTTAAAAGATTTCTGTACTTCTCATAATAGTCTCTAAATAATTTTGCATAATCCGATAATGCGATAACTAAAGAATAAAAGCCCTATTCCATTCTCAGTCCCCTTTAAAGAAGTGAATGCTCACTATTTTACCAAGTTTAAATTCGAGGCAATGTCTTAACCACAAGAAAAACTTCCACTACTCTTCATAAATTGGATAACAATGTCATTTAGCTGTTTTGGACACCAAACCATACAACCTTAACAGTTTTTTCTAATTCTTTAAAAACCTAATGCAGTTGACGGCGTAGATCGCCCAATTTTAGGCCGTAAAGATTCAAACGATAGTATAATAAGATTAACATAAATCAATAAAACATTAAACAAATAAAACCACGTGCTACCGTTACTAAACGGTAGAACTTACAATGATGACAATGAAAGAAATAAACAAGCTTGGCAATTTAGTTTACGCATGCGTATCAGAAAGGCGCGAACAGTGGGTGGGGTAGTTAAAAGTGTTTTCGTGCATAATGAAAATATTAAAGAATTATGAATGATATTGTTTAAATAAAGTAGTAGTAATAATCAGAATTGGCATGAGAGTTATCTAACCACAAACCGCAAAGGTCATAAAAGTGGGACCTTTTTATCTAACCGCAAACGCGCAAAACTGATAAGAAGCGAAAGATAAGAGACTTCAAAGGATGGCCCGCCGAGGGCTAAAAGGACAACATGTTCTATAGGTTATATATTAATAGTAGGTTAATATATTATATAGGTTTATAGTTTAAATATAGGTATAGTATTAATAAGGTTATATATTCTAGCTTCTAGCACGTGCCCGACCGTATATTGTAGAATACACCGGTCTTAGTGTCTAAACCCTAGGTTATTGGGTACGGGGAGTCTAGGTTGGTGTATATTAGAAGGTGCTAGGATGCTTCCTTCTATGGGTTATTACCCTACCCCCTCTTTTCTAGCCTTTTCTAGCATGACATGTCCAACGTCATCGAATACAGCCGGTATTAGTGCCTACCCCTAAGTTATTGGGTACGGAGAGTCGATTGGTGTATATAAGAAGGTGCTAGGATGCTTCCTTCTATGAGTTATTTTCCCCCTCCCCCCTTTTTCTAGCCTTTTCTCTACACAGCTGTGCTAACATTTTTATATTTCTGGAGCTATGAAGTCGATGCCTTAAGGTGGTGACTAGTTAGTTTTGCAGGTAATG